>RJWM01004365.1:0-102388 GCA_004363535.1 Dasyprocta punctata | reverse complement strand
AAGTTTATGTGATTCAGAGTCTACAATGGATACTGTGGAAGGGTAGAGAACAGCTCAACGAGCAAAGACAATTGGGAGGGGAATGGGCGGAAAGGGAAAAGGGAAGAGGAGGGGATATAAACCTGTATATGTGTATATGTAAGATAACTAAAAAGAACACTGCTCAATGTATTCGTTATTGAGAGGGAACAATTAATAGCTATATGATTGGATCAATATTGCATGTCTATATCTGTTAATGTAAGAAACCATTTTAAAGATAACGATGCGCAAATTGTAACCATTGTCAAGTTTCTATCTTCCGGTTTTGTAAACCTGCATTGTTGTGTATTTACTCTAGTTGTTTGCTTGTCTCTTTTGCTTGTTGTTTTTGCTATATATGTCGTTTTTTTTTGTTGTTGTTGTAGCTTTTGTTTGTTTTGTTTTTCTTCGCTGAAATAAAATTTTAAAAAAATAATGTACAGTTGATACTGTGAAATAGGATGAAACTGTTCAAAAGGAAAGAAGGACTAGAGAGGGGAAGGAGAAAGGAAAGAAGGGAAAGAAAATACACGAAAACAAGGATAAAATGGAAATCAAGCTTTGTGAATGGGGAGTGCAAGGGAGCTTCAAAGGGGGATGGGAATTGGGAAAAAAGGAAACAAGATCCATCATGTATAGATACAAATTCCTTATGAATTTGATCATTATGTGTATCTAAGTTGCACCAATAAATTTAAATTTAAAAAATTCCCTCTTAAAACCTCCTGTTGTTCCTTAGAATTCATTCTTTCAACTTAAGAAAAGTGAACTCGGCATACAGAACATAAAGAAGGTTGGGAGTTACATTAATTTCCCCTATATAATCTGAAGTTCCTATATCGTCACTGAAGAACATAGATGAAAAATATTTAATAAATACTTGCAAAATTAATTCAATAACACATAAGAATGCCACATACCATGGTCTGTTTTTTTTCTTCCAGGAATAAACTGATGTTTCAATATACATAAATTAGTAAATATAATATACCCCATAAATAAAATCAGGAATAAAAAAATACATAGTTGTAATTGATGCAGAAAAGACTTAAGCAAAGTTCAATATTCTTTGATGAAAAAACTCTGAAAACATTAGGTATAGAAAGGTTCCTCAACATAATAAAGCCTATATAAAACAAACCCATATTCAGTGTCCTACTAAGACAGGAAAAACTAAATAATTTCTTATATAAAGAAGAATGAGAAAAAGGCATCCACTCTTACCACTCATATCTAATAGAGAACTTGATATTTCAGCCAGTAAAAAGGAAAAGAAAGATACAAATTGGAAAGTAAGACCTTAAATTATCTTCATTTGCAGATAGTATAATCCTATTCATAAAAGACCCTAACCATTCCATTAGAAGACTAAGATTTCATAAACAAATTTAGCAAAGAACATGATACAAAATCAACAATACAAAATCCACTTTTCTAAAGCTGATGGCAACATAGTTGTATCTTATAATTTGTTTTTACTTTACACCAATATCTGGTTTCTCTTTGTGTTGTCAACATTAGTGGAGTTCTTTCCTTTTTTCTGAGTTGTGTTGGGGATCAAGCCCACAGAAGCGAGTTGAACACTGAGAAGATCCTTAGATTTTAGGCAGCATAGGGTGAAGAGGGTCGTCAACACCTATGCATAACCAAACACAAGGACACATTTCAGGGTCACAGACTCCAACTAAAGAGATCTTCACACTATTGATAGTTTTTCTACCCAAATTGTTCTTCATATTGCATCTCAAAAATACCATAAATATGAGAAAGAAAGCAGACAAGATGCCTCAAAAACCTTTAACTACCCAAAAGCTGATCACATGAACAATGAAGAACAGGGAATTGCAAGCAAATAACTAAAAAAAATGCTCAAAATAATGGAAGAGATCAAGAAGAAACATATATGCAAAGTCATAAGATGATTATTGAACTTAAAAAGCATTTTGGTAGAAAGGTAAACAAACTAATAATATACATTTAAAAAGAAAGAAACAATAAACTGAGTTAAACAAGACCATCCCATATGTCTTGGTTACTTTCTTCTCCTTGCTGAGACAAAATACCCAACACTCAAAACTGAAGATGGAAAACTTTATTTAGCTCACAGTTTGTGGAGGTTTCAGTACATAATCAGCTGGCTTCAAGACAGGGTGGCATGGCACAGGGGCAACACTTCAAGGAAGCAGAAGACAGAAGAAGCAATAAAAGCAAAATGGAGAGAGGTGGCAAAAGAGTAAGTCTCTTTCCCTCCCTTATATCTTATGCAGGGTACCTGCCTGAAGGTGATTGTGGCACTCACATCCATAGTCACAGTATTGGACCATGAATCAATCACAAACTCTAGAAGCCCACCCCATTACTGCATGAGACTTTGAGGTAACGTTCATTCACAAGCCATAATACTGTATATGAGTAAGTATTTTGGTATATAATTAGAAATCATGAAAATAAGGCAAGCTGGAGTATAAGAATAACTCAGTAGAAAGTATGTGCAATAGATTTGACCAGTATTAAGAGAGAGTACCAGAACTTGAAGAAATAGTGAATGTAGTAGATCATAAATCCAACAGTCCCATAAAAATGGCAAGATACCTTGCAAACTGAATCTGACAGCTGTTGGTTGACTCAAATGAAAGACCTCCAAACTATAGGAATAAAGGTAAAACTAGAAAATTACCTTTGTAAAATATATGAAACACTAATTCATAGAAATTATACCTGAAAACTTTCCAAATCTAGGAAAATAATTCAACCTTCAATTCAAAAACAACAGGCATATAGATCCCTAGAGAACAATAGTTAGACAAGAACTTTTCTATGAAACATCATAATCAAAATTACAGAAATTCAACAAAAGGAGAAAATACTAAAAGCTGTTGGGAAAAATAGCAAGTAATCTCTAAAGATAAGTCTATTGAAATACCACTATATTTCTAACAAAATAAAACTTACAGACTGGGAGAGTGTGAATGAAAGTTTTCAAACCCTAGAATAAAGCAATTGTCAAACCAGATTTCTATTTCCAGCAAAATTGGCATTCTCAGTTGTTAGAGAAGCCACTGTATATTCACCACAGAAAGATAGTAAAGAAATTCATGGCAACTAAATCAGCACTGCAAAAAATACTCAAGGGAATTTAAGACAGAGACAGAGAGATTAACAGCATCAAGAGTACAAAGTAAATATACATTCAACTGAGAGACTAGCTAAATGAAAGGGAAAAACAAAGGAATCAGCACCAAAAAAGCAATGCAATGACAAGATACAGTAACATAGTATGATAATAGCTTTCAAATTCAGAAGGTCTTCCTTCCCCAATAAAAATACACGAACAGGTAGATTGGGTCAAAAAACTAAATGCAAACAAGTTAACTAAGGAGACACATTTCATCCAAAATGAACCTAATCAAGTGAAAGTTAAATAAATTAAAATGATACTCAATGCATCTGAAGCCCGAAAGTAAGCTGTAGTAGCTGTCATATTTTTGGACATAGAAGACTTCGAGTCAAAATTATCAGAAGAGACAAAGATGGCCATAACATACAGGAAAACAGGAATCATTTAAAAGAAAGTGATAATTGGAAATATATGTGGATCAAGTGTTTGCACTTTTAAATTCATAAATCCAAAACAAAGAATGTAAAAGGACAGATTGACACAAATACAATCACATGGGATTTCAATGTCCCATTCTCACAAATGCACTGGTCAATTAGACAAAATTTAACAAAAGATATGAATTGAACAACACCTTTGAACAAATAGACATACAAATGTCTACAGATTGTTTCATCCAGTAGCAACAAAATATACATTTTTCAGGACAAATGGAACTTTTTCCATAATGGACCACATCTTAGGCTACAAAGCATACATAAATAGACGCAAAAGAATGGTAATAATCCCCTACATGCAATCAGATGATAGAGAAATGAAACTAGAAATCAACAACAAAGAAACTGCAGAAAATGGGAAATGGTGGTGCAAGACTATAATCCCAGCATTTGGGAGACTGAGTCATTATTACCATGAGTTCATGAAAAACTTATGGTACATAGTGTGTTCAACACCAACATGGATAACATAGCAAGATTCTGTCTCAGAAAAGTCATGCAAACTCACTAGCATTAAGTAATAAAGTATTTAATAATCAATGAATCACAAAAGAAATCAGGGAAGAGTTAAAAATTCCTATAATTAAATACTATGAAAACATAACATCACAAAACTTGTGAGACACAGTGAAATCAGACCTAAGAGCAAAGTTTATAGCTATGAAAGTGCACCATAAACCATTAGCAAGGTCAAGTACATAAACTAACAATGGATTATGAGGTTGTACAAAAACAAGAAAATTCAAATCCAAAATTAGGGCAAGGAAACAAATTATAAAAATCAAAGCAAAAATACAAAGTATCAGTAAACCATAGGGTTTATTCTTTGATATAATAAACAAAATTAATAAACCTTTAGCCAAACTTAAAGAAAAAATAGTAGAATATAGCCAGCTCTGTAAGTGCAAATAAAAATGAAAAGGTGAAATCACAGCAGGTACTATTGATGTTCAGTGGATTATAAGTTCCTATTTTGAAAACACGTATCTCAACTTATTGGAGAATGTGTTAGGGTATTTTGGTGGAATAGAGAAGTGAAAAGTAAAAAGAAAAGAATGTGTTTATGGAGGACATGGAAAGGAGCACACAACCAGTGGTGGTTGGGCTATCACCTTCAACTCGATATGGGTGTTTGGGGTGTATATATGACCTTTGACTGGATGTGACACTTGGGGTGGGCATTTATGACATGTAAGGAGCTGATTGAAATTTTCTTCATGCGCATGCCAGAGGGAAAGGGAGAAGGAAGTTGTAATCAGTTGAAGGGGAAGAAGGAGGAAGTGGCCATCAGGGCAAGAGTTCCTGATTTGGCCTTCCACCATGTTAGACCACCGCCATAATTGTACAGTACCTTTTAGTAGGCAAAGCTCTTTCATTCCCATCTTTGCATTGTTAGGAAAGGGCAAAGAGTCTCTCTTACTACCTCTTGCTGGATGGGGGCATCATGTTGGGGTTTAGAAGGGTTAACACGATGATGGTTGATATCCATGTAGAGACTGGTACCAGGTGTTTCAGACAGGACAAGGAGTGTATCATTGGTGAATGCTCACATCCTAGATCGGAGAAATAAAAAGACAAGATGCAATTAGGAGGCATGTCACTGTCATAATTAAAGGACACAGGAGAGGTAGAAAGAAATGTGCCCTTGATTCAAATGAGTCATTCCATCAGGGCCATGTTGAGGAAGAATCGGAAAAATGACTATGGAGCTGGGAGGGGTGAAGTTATGGGAGGCAATTATTCTTCCATCTGAAAGGGTAAAAGCAAAAATGTAGGTAGGACTTGTTCTTAGTCCATGGGTTGAGCTGGAGAGAATGGGAAGCATGAGAAATGTAAGGCCTGACAGTTGAATCATGTTTGGGAAATTATAGACTAGGGGTGGGGAGGGCTGGGGCTGTGTCATAGGTGAGATGAGAGCCCAGACCCAGAGGGGTCTCATGTTTAGCTAAACAGCTGAGGGTGGAGAAAACTAAGA
The DNA here is from genome assembly GCA_004363535.1 of Dasyprocta punctata. Lineage (NCBI taxonomy): Eukaryota > Metazoa > Chordata > Mammalia > Rodentia > Dasyproctidae > Dasyprocta > Dasyprocta punctata. Next base: position 96,777 of record RJWM01004365.1, on the reverse strand, counting down.
TAGTTGTTATATAGAACAGTGTGAAAACAATTTTATGAACAATATGGGAGTCTTTCAGAAAGACTGCCCAGAATCCTATAATGAAAAAAAAAAAAAAAAAAAAAAAACTAATAGAATTAAGGGATCGGGAACCAAATAGGATAACAAGTCATGACTTAGTCTGAAAGTTGTGACTGTGGACCCTTGGTGATATGGAGACTGGTGGGAGATAGGAGATGCATTGACTACTTAGAATGTTTAGAGTCAGGGGAGTTAAGGTTAGCAGGGCACTGCTTAGGTTGAGTGACATGGAACAGGGATGGCAGTTTAGTGACCTTGACTGCTGTTGGAGTTGTGAGGAAGACCAGGTAGGGGCCACTCTAATTTAGCTGTAGTCCCATGGATTTAGAGATTTAAGATGAATTAGGTCTCCTGGGGATATGGGAGGATCTGGTTTGGTCCCATCAGAGGGTTGGGGAAGACAAAGATTGGCATGTTGTCATAACAAGTGTTGGAGGAAGGAGAGGATTGGGATATAGTCAGAAAGAGGAGGGAGACTTTGGGAGGTAGGAAGATTCTGGAGTAGGAGTGGTTGGCCATATGTGAGATCAAAAGGGCTTAAAAAGGTAAGAGCCCTGGAAAGTGCCCTGAGCTTGGCTAAGACTAGGGGCAGAAATTTAGGCCAATATTGGTGTAGTTCTAAAATGTGTTTTGTGAGGTGTGTTTTTATGAGGTCATTTACCTTTTCTATTTTTCCTGTGGATTGTCGATGGTATATAATGTGTAGGTGATATGTAAGCTTGAGGATACCTGTTAAGAGATTTGAGAAACAAAGGATGGACCATTATCTGACTGGATACACTGAGGTAGAACGAACCTTGGAATGATTTCTTGTAACAGGACTTTAGTAACTATGTCAGCAGTCTTCCTGGTTGTGGGAAAGGCTTCTATCCATCCTGAAAAAGTACAGACAAAAGTAAGAATATATTTAAGAGTTTTGTTGTGGGGCACATGTGTAAAATCTACCTGTCAGTCCTGACCAGGGGTGTGTCCTTGAAATTGATGAGTCGGAAAGGAAGAGGGTAGTAAGTGTCCCTGAGGAGAGGTTCTAACACAGAGGTGACAGATGTAAGTAATCTGAAGAACAATAGCTCTCAGAAAAGCATGTGTGACTACTGGGGTTAAGAGTCTGTATAGGACCTGTAATCCTACATGGAAACTGTTGCATAAGTCAGTAATGATGTCTAAGGCCTGATGATCTGGGAGAACAAGTTTTGATCCTTGGAAAATCCATCCCTGAGTATTATGTGTGTAACCTAGTCTGTGAAGCAATTGTAGCTGTTATGGTGAGTAATTAGGTTGAGGTGTAGGGCTTGGGACTAAAGGGAGGAGATGAGAAGGATACGGCCTTTGTGCAGCTAACTTGGCTTGTGTATCTGCAAAGGTATTGCCCTGAGCAATAGGATCTGTAGAATTCTGGTGTCCCCTACAATGAATAACTGCTATCTGTGTTGGGAGTTGGGCTGCTTCTAGGAGTTTAAGGATGAGAGATGCATTGATGATGGGGGTTCCCTGAGTATTGCTAAAACCTCTTTCTTGCCAGATGGTGGCTTGGGAATGTAAAACGCTAAATGTGTACTTTGAATCAGTGTATATATTTATGATCTTGTGCTTTGCTAGTGTAAGAACCCGTGTAAGAGCAATAAGTTCTGCCCTCTGTGAAGATGTCCCAGGTGGCAATGTATTAGTCTATTACTCTTGACTGGTTAACTATTTCATATCCTGTTCTCCTTTGGTTGTTTATCTTGGTCAAACTGCCATCTATGAACCATGTGTCAAAGGCTAAAGGGAGAGGTGTACTAGTAATGTGAAGAACAGAGGTGGAGTTCATCAGTAAGATCTCGATACAGTCATGGTGAGGGTGTCCTTCTGAGGTGGGAAGCAAAGTTGCTGGGTTGAGAGGACTATTAGTTTCAATAGAGATAGAAGGGTCTCGAGAAAGGACTAGATGTACCTATTGAAGATGAGAAGGGGTCATCAGGGGAGGGAGTGTCTTATGTGAGATAACCTTATTTAGATGATGAGGAGAGTGTACTGTAATGGATTGTCCTGATGTGAATATTTTAGCTTCCTGTATCAGTAGGGCTGTAGCTGCAGGGGCTTGGAAACAAGGCTCTCATCTTCACACTGTGTTGTCTAACTGTTTTGACAAGTAGACTACCGTTTGAAAAGAGGGTCCCTTTTTGTGTCCTAGTACACCTACAGCATTGTGCCCTTGAGAAGTAGTGCACAGAGTGAAGGGTTGGGTGGGGTCAGGAAGGGTAAAGGCTAGAGCCCTTAGGATAGCCTCTTTCAGCTTTATGAAAGGAGGCATGTATGGGTGTAGTGGGCTCTAGGGGCCCTAATAAGGGGCCATTGGAAGATTTTTAGATGGTTGGGCTAGAGCTGCAAATTTAGGAATCCAAAAGTGAGAGAAGCTGGCTAAACCTAGGAAAGATATAACCTGTTGTTTCGTTGTGGGCAGCTGGAGATCCCAAAGAATTGCCTTGTGATCTGCAGTGATGGAATGAGTGGTAGGAGTGAGAGAGAGACCCAGATACTTGACCTTTGGGGAAGCTACTTGGGCTTTAGCAGGAGAAACCCTGTACCCCCGACTGGGGAGAAAATTGAGGAGAATGACTGTATGTTGCACGGCTGAAGTATGGGATGTAGAACACAGGAGAAGGTCATCAACATATTGAAGGAGAGTACTGGGTTTCAGGTCAAGACCTGCAAGGTCAGCAGCAAGAGCTTGGCTAAAGAAATGAGGACTACCTCTGAACTTTTGGGGGAACACTGTCCAGGTAATTTGTTCAGACCTATGAGTGTCTGGGTCAGTCCACATAAACACAAAGAAATCCTGACAATCAGGGTGAAGGGGGATTGTAGAAAAAAGGCATTTTAAGGTCTAGGACTGTGAAGTGCATGGTGGAGGGAGGAATATGAAAGAGCATAGTATAAGAGTTTGGCACCACTGGGTCTATAGGGGTAAAAGCATCATTGATTACCCTAAGGTCATGTACCAGATGATAGGACCCATTAGGCTTAAGTATTGTGAGAATGAGTAAGTTTGATAAAATCATTGTCTAAAAGACACTTGAGTATAGGTTTGAGTCCCCATAAATGTTTGAAAGTTATAGTATATTAGGGAATGCAAGGAAATTTTGAAGGATCTCTGAAACAAACTAAAACAGGTATAGCATGGGTAGCACGGGTGGGGTTGGAGGTGTTCCAAACTATGGGATCAACAAGGGAAGAAGGGAGAGGAGAGGATGAATTTACAGTGCACTGTGATGGTGTTTAGAGGGAGAGAGCTGTGGGGAGGGAGAAGACAAAGAAGAAGTTAAGATTTTGGTGGAGATCCCTACCTAAAAGGGGTGTAGGGCATGTTGACATTACCAGAAAGCTATGGGTGAAGAAGAGAATTTGGAACCTGAATGGAATGGGTCCTGTTTGAAGAAGCTGTGTAGGTTGGCCATCAACACCCACTACAGAGACTGAGGATTTAATACAATGGCCTGAAAACTCAAGAAGAACACTATATGTCACCCCTGTGTCTAGAAGTACAGAGAGTGTATTACTTGAGACCTCTAGTGAGACTTGGGGCTCTGAGAAGGATATCTTAATGGGGGCTATGGGCCCTGAGCCCCAGCAGTCTTCAACAGCAAGTCCAAGTAGATTGGCCAGTGATGAATCCGGTGGTGATGAGTTCTCCTGTGAGGGCAAGGAATTAGAGGATGGCTTACCTGCTCTGTGGCAGCTAGGACAGTCACTTTTCCAATGGCCCTTGGGATTGCAGAGTGGGTAGGGTCCCATAGGAACTTTTGGATTGGGGCATTCTCTTACCCAGTGTCCTTCCTTGTCACACTTGAGGCATGGTGGGGGGGAAGCTAGGGCAGCTCCTCCATGTTTCATTTTACCTGCCTTAGGAGTCCCAAGTACCACTGCTAAAAGATCAGACTGACATTTAGCAAGTTTCTTTTTCTGTGCCATTTTCTCCTCCTTTTGAATTTTATATCAGTTGTTGAAAACATGGAAAGCCATGTTAAGAAGCTCTCCCTGTGGGGTTTGAGGGCCAAGTTCAGCCTTTTGTAGTTTTGCTCCAATATCAGGAGCAGACTAGAAAATAAAATGAGTTAATAATAATTGTCCCTTCATGAGAGTCTGCTTTTAGATTACTAAAGTTAATTAAGGTGTTCCTAAGATGTGTTAGGAACATAGGAGGGTTTTTATTAGCCACTTGAACCTGTTTAAAAAGCTCATTATTGTTAGTATGCTTGTGAGCTTTATTAAGGCCCACAATTATACATTCAATCATCTTATGTACTTTATAAGAACCTTCTCCATTTTGGTAATCCCAGCTAGGGTCCTTTTCAGGCACTGCAGCAGGCCTAGGGTCATTTTCAGCTGTATTTGCTTTATGTCTAAAATTGGCTTCCTCTTAAGCTGCTTGCCATAGCTGCGCCCACTCTTGTGAACTAAGAGTGTTGTTCAGAATCACATAAACATCCTTGAAATGTAAATCATAAAAATTAGTTATAAATTTAAAGTCTCTAATATAATTTTTTGAGTCAACAGAAAAGGAACCTAAATTATGGTTAATCTGAGATAGATCATTGAGGGAAAAAGGAACATGAATATGAATGAGTCTCTGGGTTCAGCCAGTTCCCAAAGGGGGAATAGGGATTGAGGCTGAGAAGGATATGGAGTGGGAGGTATAGATGGTCACTGAGCAGCCAACTGCCCAGCAGGCATCTGTGGGCAGTTACAGGGTGATTGACCATAAAAAGGCTGATCATCACCATGCAATAGGGAAGCACAGAAGGTAATTGATTACCTTGTGACCCACAACAAGATGGCTGCTGCTGGCAACATGGTGAGGGAGCACAAGATGGTGACTGGTCATCATGTGACCTGCAACAAGATGGCTGCTGTTGATCACATGATGAGGGACCACAAGATTGCAGCCATTTACCCTGTGACCTGTCAGAAGATGGCAGTGCACTGTCACATGGTGGAGGACTGCAAGATGGCAGCTGTCCTGCATGTGAGCTGAAGAAAGATGGTGGCTGAGGACAATGTGGGATGGGAATCACAGCATGGCCATCAAACACCACGTGTCCTGCTGAATGCAGAGATGGAGTGTGGTGAGCTGGTGAGAATGGCAATGCAGAAGCACAGGGGAAAGAAGAAGAGGGGCCATCTGATGGGATAAATGGCTCATGTTGAGGGGATTGAGGAATCTGAGATTGGGGAGAGAAGGAACCAGGGGACTCAGAAACCTCTGGTTGAGAAGCCCAAGAGGTTTGGGCTTGGGGATATGGGGGAGGGGCAGTAAAGAGAGGAGGCACATCATCTAAGTGGTCCGGTGGAGAGGAAGTGGGAGATCCTGGTGGAGTAGAGAGCAAGAAGTACCTGGATATGACTGAATGAGAGAAGAACATGTCCTCAAAGTGAGAAAGGCCTGAATATAAGCGATTTCTACCAACTTGATGCCACTGTGGCAATAGTTATATAAATCTCGAAGGACAGTGAGGTCAAATGTTACCCCTTAGTCCATGGGCTGCTGTTAAGCTGGTAGGTTGACCAGGCCACCTGGCAGTAAAAGATCAGTTTTTTGGTTTTTATAGCCTTCTTTAGGTCAAGAGCACCAAGGTTATGAATCAGGCACCCCAGAGGTGTGATTTTTTGGGGTACAAGAAATAGTAGTCCCCATAGTGACTGAATTAGAGGTGAGCTGAGAGAACAACTTTGCCTCAGGATGTGAGAGCTTTTAGCCCCCTCCAAGGAATATAAAACTTGTCCTGGGTCACACTTATCCAAAGAGGTCACCACCTGTCTTGAAAAAGTGACAAGGAAGGTCCCAACACCTGTTCTCACTGGCCAGCACCAAGAGTGTGGAGTGGGGTCCCAGAGAACAAGAAGGCAACAGTTCTGCCTTGGGTTATATGCAAGGAATGTGAAAACTGCTATTTTTGTCTAGGGACAGCAATGGGTTGTTTGATGTAAGCTTATGAATTTCTAAGACTGAAAACAGCTCTGCCTTGGTTGTCCAAGGAGTGTGATAGCTGTTATTGACTGAGAAAACAAAATGGAAAACCCAGGTTAGAAAGGTAGCTCACCTGTGACAAATGAGATGGGTTGGTGTTGGATGTGGGCTAGCGGTGGCAAATAAGAAGGTTCCAGAGGAAGGAAAAGTGATTCTTTGGGCAGGGGCGCTCAAAATAGGGGGAAATCCCCAGGAGTCAATGCACTCTGCCAATCCAAGTCACAAGGCACCGGTATGTTAGGGTTTTTTGGTGCAATAGAAAAACAAAAAGTAAAAAAGAAAAGAACACGTTTATTGAGGATGTGGAAAGGAGCACACAACCAGTGCGGGTTGGGCTACTTCCTTTGACTGAATACAGAGGGGGTGGGGTGCATATGTGACCTTTGACTGGATGTGGCACTTGGGTGAGCATTTATGATGCATGAGGAGCTAGTTGGAATTTTCTTTGTGTGCACACCATGGGGAAAGGAAGAAGGAAGTTGTAATTCATTGAAGGGGAAGAAGGAAGAAATGACCATCAGGGTAAACATTCTCAATTTGGCCTTCCACCATGTTACAACAATGCCAAAATTGTACAGTAATTTATACTAGGGCAAAACTCTTTCAGGATGAAGAAGTGGATAAATTCCTTGACAAATATGAATCACTGAATTTGAAATATGATGACATAAAAACTGAATAAACAAATTAAAGACAATAAAATACAGATGTGATAATATTTATAATACCCTGCCAAGAAAAGCCCAGAACCTAGTGGATTCATGGAAGAATTCTGCCCCAACTTTGGGGAAGATCAAACTCCACTACTACTCAAATTCCATGAAATTGAAATGGATAAATGCATTACCAAACTTATTCCTGAAAACTTGTATGACTACAGTTCCAAAACTTGGCAAGACTTTAACAAAGAAAGAAAACTACATGCAAATCTCTTTTATGAAGATTGATGAAGAAATTGTCAACAAAATACTGGCACACAAAATTCAGCACATTATTGAAACTTCATACATCAAGATCAAAATAGCTCATGCCTGGGATAAAAGGATGAATTAGTATGCTGTCATCAGTACATGTAATACATCACATAAACAGAATCAAGGACAAAAATCACATGATAATTCCAACAGATGTAGAAAAAGCTTTTGACAAATCTGTAGAGGACAGTGGTCCTCTACTGGGATGGCTCCCCCTGAAAGAAGACCATTTGTCTCCACTTTGGTTAACTCTTGCCCTACTTCTGTGTATTGATATGTAAAGAGCTGGCTAGAAAAATACTCTACCTCCTGAAGTGGCTTTAAGCAATGCAAATGGGTCTAGCTGAGAAGCTGATGTATAACTTTGAAGTAATGCCTTAGGTGAGTGATGTCCTGCCTATAACTCTCAAATACTACTAAACATGAGCTAAGCCAAGAGATGCTGTGCTGTTGACTGGGATTGAGCCAACATCCCAGGGCAGAAAGGCAGGACAACAAAGTTGAAGTGATGGACCAAAAACAAGATACTTCCTAAAACTGTGTTATGCAGATTCCTCCAAAATTAAAGGCTACCTGTTATGGCAATCAGGTACTCTTTCTGCATTTCTCTCTGCATATTGCAGAGGTGTTATTCTACTTCTTACCTAGCCCGGCTCATAGTACTAATGTACTTAATAACATTCTCACAGTCACTCAAATCAGAGTCACTCTCTCATTCACAAATTAATAAAACCTGAGTTCAGCCCTGTGTCAGGGTCTTTGTTCCAAACAGTCATTGTTCCAAATGTATTTAGGACCCCCTTGGCACCCCACAACTGCATTAGTCTGTGTCTTTTTATTCTTGTCATGGGTTGTACTAGAAGTGGTAGATTAGAATTCACTTAGTAGAATTCCAATAACCTTTCCCTGTGATTACAAATATAAACTCCTCCAGACTGTATCAAAGCCTGGATGGCTCCCTATAAAAATCTAACATCTATTCATAAAAAAGACCTTGATGAAAATACATGTCAAAGGGCCATTTCTGAAACAGATTAAAACACTTGTGACAAACTCACTGCCAACTTCCTGCTAAATTCAAGAAAACCTGAAAGCATTTCCTCCAAAATCAGGACAAGATGAGGGTGCCCTCTCTCATCACTCCTAATCAATATATACATGAAAATTCAGTTAAAGCAATTAGGCAAAAGAAACAAGAGGTGTAGTATATTAAAGGAAAAAATATTATGTTCTTATTTGCAGATGACATATTTATATAAGTTTTCAAAAACTTTATGAAAGCAGTTCTAAAACTAACAAGTGAGTTTATTCAGGAAGCAGAATATAATCACTATTCCAACAATAAACTGACTGAGAAAGGAATCAGGAAAGCAGTCCATTCACATTAGCTTTAAAAATAATACCTTGACAGTAAGCTAACCAAAGATGTGAAAGGCATCTTCAATGAAAATTAGAGTACGATAGAAGACCAGAATGAAAATGACATCAGGAATTGGGAAGACATCCTCTGTTCCTGGATAAGCTAAACTAATAGTGTCATAAATGACAAATATTATAATAATGATACATAATTTTAATACGGTCTTACTCAAAATGTTGACATTGTCCTCCACAGAAGTAGAAAAAGTATAAATATTATGCAGAACTAGAAAATTTAGAAAAGAAAAAGCAATCCTGGGCAATGAGAGCAAAACAGGAGGCATCGTAACATTATATTTCAAGTTATATTACAAGCTGCAGTGATACTAGCGATATGGCATTGGCATAAAAACAGACATGCTGATAAATGTAGCATAACTGAAGATGTAGAAACAAAACCTGGAGCCTTCAGTCATCTAATGTTTGACAAAAGATCTAAAAATATATGCTGGAGAAACGATAGCCTCTTTAACCAATGGTGCTGGGAAAACAGGGTACCCACAAGACAATAGTAAATCTCAATTCATATCTCTCACCATGCACTGAAATCAAATAAAAATATATCAAGAACTTATATATAAAAACAAAAACATTGGATTTTCTCTAAGAAAAACAAACAAAACTCTTGAAATCATAAGCATATGCAAGGACTTTCTGAATAGCACACCTATTACACAAAAAATAACATCAACGATTGATAAATGGAACTATACAAAATTAAAATGTATCTATACAGCAATGGAAATATTGCACAGAGTGAATGAACAGAATGAGACTGATTTTTGCCAGGTAGTACTCAGACAGAAAACTCATGTATAAAATATGCAGCAAACTCAAAATATAGAACTCCCTGAAATATAAGACAAATTTAAACATGGAATTAATAGACACTTCTTAACAGAAACAAATGGAATTAATAGACACTTGTCAACAGAAGTAAATGTTGTCAGTGGTTAAATGTAACTGTTTTTGACATCATTGACTATTTTAGAAATGCAAATAAAGACAACAGTGAGAGGGCTGGGCATATAACTCAACAGAACAAGTACCTGCCTGGCAAGCCCAAGGCCCTGAATTTGATTCCCAGTACAAACAAACAAACAAACAAACAAAAAACCCAAAAAAACAACAGTGACAATCCATCTTACTGCAAAATGAAACCCTACAATCATGAAATTAAAAAAAAAAAAAAACAACGCAGTTGAGTTTGTGGTGAAAACAGAACCTGTCTATATCGTCACTGGTAATATAAACTAGTACACTATTTACGGAGATCAGTCTCATTCTTATTTTTTGACATCATACCATTAATATCTTGAGTTCAAATTTAAATTCAGAACTATGGTTTTTGCTGAAATTCTTTCATCATATTTTCCACACCAAGAATTTTGGTTCTCTATGAAATGAGATGATACAAATCCAATAATGCATAACTGATAATTTTCTTTATGTCACAAAACTCATAAAACAGTCTAATAATAAGAATGTAATTTCTATGGCTACCAAATAAAACTATTGGAAAATAAAAATAAAAGCCCTGATATGCCATTTGTAATGTCCTCATATCATTTTAATTTTGTACTATATTGTCTGATAATAACCATATTATACCATGATTCTTTAATTTTTATTTAGCCTATTTTTTTCATATATGTAGATATTTTTTCTCATGTTGTCTATATGCTAGTGTCAGTCTGGTGATTTTGTTTGCCTGAAACTTGTTTTGTCATGCACTTTCTAAAACAGATGTCTATAAGAATATTTCATAAGTTTTTCCATGCTGATAATTAGAAAATTTGTCTATGAAATCCCCCAAAATTCAAAGACTACACCATCATAATTATCATCATTTTCCCATAATCTATTAGTTTGCAAAGAGTGTATGTTTTCTACAAAAGGTTGTACACAAATTGCCCTAAATTGAAGATGAAGGTATTTCTGGTTGTGAAGAGATAATAAAATGATTTTATTCTATTCTGGCAAACATAGAAGATCACCTATATTATGACTATGATCTAGGTGACCTCTCCAGATTTATTTTAACTCTAGAATTTCAGGAAGTGGAATAATACTCTTCACAAATGAGTAGTTTCAGTTTATATCTGGGGAACTATTGGGTTATTTAACACATTGGCTAATGGTAGAAGTTTTGAGTTTTGCTATGACACTCTGGGGGATTGCAACTTGTTTTTTAAAATTGGCATATCCTTCAAAGACTGCCAATGTTTTTTCTAAAACAGGTCACCAAACATTTTTTTCACTGCCAGAGCATGAACTTAGGTGAGCTACAAAGGACTGGAAATAAAACAAATAAGTTAAGAAATTCTAGAGCAGCTGTGGCAAAACAATGGCAGGCATGTTGCAGACAGCAGTTTGTTATTGTTGAAAGCTCTAAAAGGTTTGCCATCACTACTTTAGAGGAATATATAACACTACAGTCAATGAGGCAGGAAGGTGAAAATAAATTTGAATTTTCAGAGAGAAAATATATTTACCTTTACATCTTGCCACAAGGAGAATCTATTCAATACTGGTACTACAATAAAAATTTAAGGATGAAGGCATTACCCATTCATAAATTCAGCACTTTTAAAAATAATTAATTTTACTGGTACATTTTAGATATAAACAACAATCACATTTATTATAGGCAATTTGTGACTATACATAATATATCTTGATTATTCTTTTTTCCCCATTCCCCTCCCCTCTCTTCAATTCCTGTTCCCTTTTTATGCTCCTTTTCTGTGCTACCAACAATTTTGCTCCTCTTATGATGTCATCTGACTATTAAAGGTTACGTATACATGTTTTTGTTTAGTTTCCATGACGTCAAGTCTTGATGATGGCACAATAGATACCTTATTTGGCATAGTATTCTGCACAGGTTAGATGAAACCTAGAAAATTAGGCTTTATTGTACTTCCTGGTGTTTACATTTTTTACTAAAAACTGGCACAATTTCAATGAAAACCAAAAACAGGGCTAAGAGTCTGATAATTACGTGAGCATAGTTAATATAAGGACATATTAGCCTATAGAAAAGATATCTTAAAGAGATAACATTTAAAACTTACACATTTGAGGGGTAAAGTCAAGGATTACTTACTCTAATTTCACTAGATCTCCAAAATACTGTACAAATGGATTTTTTTACATTAATATCAGGAAAAGTAGCAAGAAAAATTTGTTACATCAAATGGGTTTTTTGAAAATGTGAGTTTTCTGACACTGAAAATAATATATTAGAGACTGAGAACACTGGTGCTGTGTAAGGTTTTATGGAACACATGCAAAAGGAGGGAAGACAGTTTCATTCCTGCTTTGTTGCATATGGTATATGTGATTTCAAATATAATCTGAATCAAAAATGCAACATGTAGGTTTGGACACCAATAAACTAATATAGTAAATTTTTATTTGAATTTGACATTTCCCAATTATTTAAGAACCAATGTAAAATAATATTGTCAATCTACTATTTCATTCAAAAATTTTGATCCATGATGTGCTTGAGGCCAAGTTCAATGAAGCATCATTTTATTAAACTTAGAACCCATTCTTCATATCCCAGAATAATGAACTAATAGTAATGAAATATTTTATGATATGTTTTCTTAATCAATTAAGCCTTAATCAACTGGTTTCCTGCAACAATGTATAAAAGAAAAAGAAGTTCAGCAAATGAAGATTTGAATATCTCTTTAGAAATACTTTTTGAGCTTTGAAAATTTCATATCATGATTGCAGTGATGATTGCTCGCATTTATTTATGTCTATTTTCTGCTTTCATGACATGGAACCATTGACCTAAACTGGGTTAGAGATATAAGGGACCTACATCTACATCATTGCAAAGTGCTGTGGCTCTGTAAATTTTTTCAAATAAATGAAAATGAGTTGCATTGAAATATGTTTCTGATTAGTTAAGATGCAGATATTTTTCCTTGAAATTATTGCTTCATTTACTAAATATCAAGGATTTTAGAAGCCTTGTAGTCATGAGATTATTGAGAACTCCAAAAGTTTTATGTTTTTCTGCAATGTATGACTGATATTTGTTTACTGGAATTTAAACTTCAGAAAATTTAGAATATTTCTTTTTTCATGGTGTGTTATATAAAGAATAATATGCATAGTATGTTCTAGAAAGCTGGATTACACTAGTAAGGACAATAAGACATACAGTTGCAAATAGAAATATTGCATGTTTATGATTTTGTCTTTGTTTATTCCTTCATGTTGTTATTAAAACAAGAACTTTCTAATGGAACAACAGATGAAAAGAATTTTTTTGGATTGTTGCATTATGTAGTATGAATTAATATGATAATAATCTTTGAGACTAAAAGAAAAGTAAATCTTTTATTGTACAAGTTGAACTAGTTCTAGATATCTGCTGTATGACACATGCTTTATGAATAAAAATATTGTATTATAGGCTGTTAAGAGGGTAGATCTCCAAATATGTTCTTATTTAAATACAGAAGGGGAAATTTTAGGTAAAAGATATTTGACACTGTAAGAAAATATTAAGAATAGATAGGGACAAGAGTAAGGAGTATTAATTTAGTTTTAAATCAGAGGATATGAACAAAAAAGAGATGTGTGGATTGGATACACACAGATTTGTGAGGGAGGACAAGATAAAGCACAAAGTTTAATAACAAAGAACTCAGAAATATTGTTGGTATAATGTAATAACTCTTTGCTATGAGAGTATTAGAAATAACAATTTTGAAAATTTAGTCATATTCCAAACAACAAAATTGCTGAGAGAGAAATTAGGGAAACCGCATTCTTTACAATAATATAAAAAAACAAAATACTTAGGAATCAATCTAACAAAGGATGCAAATTGACAATTACAGTACTCCAAGAAAAGAAATCAAAGAGGATCTAAGTAAATGGAAAGATATTCCTTGCTCATGGATAGAAAGAACCAACATTGAGAAAATAGCCATACTCCTGAAATTGTTATACAGATTTAATGCAATCCTGATCAAAACACAATTAGCATATCTCACAGATCCAGAGAAAACATTCCTAAAATTTGTCTGGAGCCATAATAGACCTAGAATAGCAAAAGTAAACCTAGACAACAAAAGGAAGACAGGAGGCATCACAATCTCTGACTTGAAATTATACTACAGACCTATTGTGATAAAATCAGTATGGTACTGGCAAAAAAACAGACCTGAAGATCAGTGGAACAGTATAGAAAATGCAGAAACAACTACAAACACACTCAGTCATCTTATCTTTGACAAAGGGGCCAAACAAGTTTACTGGAAGAAAGATATCCTCTTTAATAAATGGTTCTGGTAAAACTGGGCTTTTCATAAGCCAAAGACTAAAACTAGAACTTTTCCTATCACCGTGTACTAAACTAAGGTCAAAATGGATCAAAGATCTAACTACTAAAAGAGAAACACTAAATCTACTGAAAGAGAAAGTAGGTGGGAATCTTGAAGGCACAGGGGTAAGCAGAGAGTTCATGAACAAAAACCAAACTGCATGGGAAATACTTCAAAGAGTCAACAACTGGGATTTAATCTTACTAAAAAATGTTTGCACCTCAAAAGAAATCAACAACAGAGTGAAAAGAAAACCCATAAATTGGGAAAAAAATTAGCCAACTATCCCTCAAAGGACTTCTATCTAGAACATACAAAGAATTTCAAGAGGTCCCCTCAAACTGAAAGACCAATCCAAAAATGGACATGTGAGATCATACACAATTCTCAGATGAAGAAATACAAATGGCAAATAAATATATGAAAAAACGGTCACTTTCTTTAGTCATCCAAGAAATGAAAATTAAAATAACACTGAGATTCCATTTTACCCCAGAAAGAATAGCTATCATCAAAAACTCATCCAATAACAAATGTTTACAGGACTACGGTGAAAAAGGAACCCTTCTCCATTGTTAGTGCAAGTGTAGACTGGAGAAATCACTGTGGAAATCAGTGTGGAGATTGCTCAAAAATCTAGGATTATAGGTCCTTTTCAACCCAGCTATTCCACTTCTGGGTATTTTTCCAGAAAAATTGAAAACTTTATACCACAACAATATATGTGCACCCATTTTTATTGCAGCACAATCTGCAATAGTGAAATCTTGGAAACAACCCAAATACTCATCAATTGAAAAATGGATACAGACCAGGCATGGTGGCACACATCTTTAATCCCAGCACTCGGGAGGCTGAAGCAGGAGGATCATCGTGAGTTCAAGACCAGTCTGGGCTATAAAGTGAGCTCAAGGCTGGCCTGAACTACATAGTGAGAACCTATCTCAAGAAATAGGGCCGGGGATTTAGCTCAGCAGTCTAAGCTCCTGTCTGGTAGGCATGAAGCTGTGAGTTCGATCCCCAGTACCAAAAAAGAAAAAAAAAAAAGGATAAAAAGGATGTAGTATTTTTATACAATGCAGTATACTCAGCTATAAAGAAAGATAAACTCAAAGCTTTTATAGGTAATGGATGCAACTAGAGAGCATACTCATAAGTGAAATGAATCAGACTAGCAAGTGTAAACATCATATTGTCTCCCTAGTGTAAAAGAATGAAAGAGTAAATAAGATCCAAAAGTTAAAATAGATATTCTGAAAGCAAAAGAAACTGCTCAAAGAGGGAAATCAAAACAAAACAAAACACAACACAACAACTGGGAGAGGAGAAAAGAAGGAAGAGAAAAAAATATATATATATACAAGATAGCTAAAATAATTGTACTATTCACTCTATTAGTTCATTGAAAGGAAGAGTTAGTGATTATATTGTTTGATCAAGTTTGCCTAAATCTAGTAATCTGAGCTCTATTTTGAGGATAACAATATGAAATATAATAATTATTTTTAATTTCCTGTCATTGTGCTTTATGATTCTGTCACTTTTACAGATTTTTTCTTTTTTTCTCTTTGAAGTAAAAAAAGCTAGTCATGTTCACTTTTACTTTTTAGTTGTTCATTTATTTTTTAGTTTATTTATATAAATGATATGATAGTTTCACAAAATATATGGTGCAATGTGATTTGATACATGTATACATTGTTTAACAATCAATTCAGGGTAATTGCGGAGTGTCAAGTATTTCTTATTTTTGGTGGTGATAATATTTAAAATCCTCTCTTTCAGTTATCCTGAAATACATAATACATTTTAATTTTAGTTATAGTCACTCTACTGTTCAATATTACAACAGAACTAAATTTTTGAAATCTAACTTACTACTCACTGGTTGACTTTTTTGCATCCTTTTTTTCTTATAATCTCACCAATGGTACTCAGTCTATGTTTAATTTCTGAGGTATTTTTTAGATGCCACATATAAGTGAGGTCATGCAATACTTGTCTTGCTTTCTGGCTTGTTTTCCTTAACACAATGTCTTTTTGTACTTGGTAGCATTTTATTGTGGATATATGCCACACTCTCTTTATCTTTTTATCTGTTAGTGGGCAGTTATGTTGATGCTGTATCTTGGCTTTTGTGAACAGTGTTCCAAAAGATATAGGAGCGAAGATATCTTTACAACATAATGTTTTAGTTTCTTTAGTATATCCCAGGAGTGGTATTGCTGGATTTTATTTCAGTTCTACTTGTAGTTTTTGATGAGGTTCCACAACGTTTTCCATAATGCTTGTATTACTTTACATCCCAAACTACAAACTGATCAGCAATGACTGGAGATCAACTCAGGGTCTCTCTCCAGTGCTTGGTGTTCTGGTTATAGAACATTGTAATAAGTATGTAGTGGTATAACATCATTATTTTAATTTAATTGCTCTGAAGATATATGATGTGAAGCAATTTGCATATACTCATTGCTGAACAGTATATCTGCTTTGATGAAGGGTCTCTTTAGATAATAGGTTCATTGCAGATACAGTTTTTTGTATTATTGAATTTAGAAAGATTATTTCTACATTTCAAGTAGCAGTAAAGCACCAGACATGTCTTTTACAAGTACTTTTTCACAAGTACTTTCTCCTAATTTATTATGATTACTTTTTTTTTTTTTTGGTGGCACCAGAGATTGAACTCACAGCCTGGCGCCTGCCAGATAGGTGTTTAAGCCACTGAGCCAAACTCCCAGTCCTGGTTTTTTGAGGTAGGGTCACACTATGTAGCTCAGGCTGGCCTTGTGCTCACGTTGTAGCCCAAGCCAGCCTTGAACTCACAATGCTCCTCCTACCTTAGCCTCCCAAGTGCTGGGATTAAAGGGGTGCGCCACCATGCCAGGCTTATTATGATTACTTTCATACTTTTGACAATATGTTCAGCAGAACAGCAATTTTTAATTTAAATATAGTCCAGTATATCAATGCTTTCTTTCATGGATTATGCATTTTCTTTAATATCTAAAAATGTTATTGAAAAACGAAGCTCATCTTCATTTTATCCTATAATTTCTTCTAAGACTTTTGCTTTTCTATTTTACACTAAAATGATCCTTTACAGCTTAATATTTGAAGAATATATGATCTTTTTCTAGATTAATGTTTCTGCACTTGGGAGATTAATTGTTACTTCATCATTTAATGGAAGGACAATCTTCGAACTGGGTATGGTAATTAGTGGCACAGCACTTACTTAACATACATAAGAGCTTGTATTCAATGCCAAGAACCAATATAAAGGGAATAAATAAGAAAGATGGACTTTTCTCTTTGATTAATTGTCAAAGATCAGATGACTAGTAAAATTCAAAATTTTATCATTTTCTCACACAATACCATTAGAGTACCATGCTCAAAAGGAAATCCTTAGATATAAATTTAAATTTATTTAAAAGATTTACATGAGCAAAACTATAAAACTCTAACAAAACAAATCAAAAATAAAATAAATGGTAAGATATTCCAAGATCATAAATAGCAAAATAAAAATTGCCAATATGTCAGGTCTTATGATAATTTGATTTATAAATTTAATGCAGCCACATTCACAAGGCCAATAATTCATTTTTGTGTATCACAACAATTACTTCAAAAGTTTATAAGAATAGGTAAAAGATCCAGAAAAACACTGTCACAATATTAAGAAGAATAAAATTTGAAAATTAACATTCTGTTAAACTCATAAATATAAAGTATCTTTTTAATGAAAGATCAGTGAAACAAAGATGAGATCTGAAGTAAACTCAAGTAATAACAGTTGATTGATGCATACTGACCTTTTAAAAGAACTAAAAATCTCCTGAAATATTGTACAAATTGCTTTATATATTTTGTTTTTCCCCAGAGAGATCTGAGTGTTTCCATTGATCCACATATTTGATATTGTCAATATTATTAACTTTTGATACATTAGTGAGCACTGGGTATATTTCAATACTATACCCAACAACATATCAGCATTTGTATCCATAACCAATTATTTAAGCCTAACACAAGCAGATGAGGGAGATAGACAAAAACATTAGATAGCATAGACGGCATTCTTAAGCATTTAGGACTTAAATACTTTTTATATTTTTTCTTACAACGAAAGATTTAAAAAACCTACAGGATACGTAGTGGATATTTTTTGACAAGTTGTATTCATTCTATAATATTTCTACTAGTGACATCATTCAGTAAATTCACAGAAAGTTTCAAATATAGTATAGATATATTCCATGCCTATGATTGCACCTTGTGAAACTAGGAAATAGACACGTGTATTTTTAAAAATTTTATGTTATTTAACTGACAGCAGTTACATTTTGAGATATTTTATATCAAAAACTGTCCTCTATGGCATAAAAATATGGGGGAAGAATGAAATCTGAAATGTTGACTGAAGAAAAACTATTTCCCACAATAAAATTTACAGAAAAAATGTGTACCAGTGTGTGACTTCTGGTTGCAGGCACGAAGTAAAGCATCTATATTTAAACTAACCTTGATAAAATAGTGAGAAGATACTTTGCTAGTGTTATTGAACACACAACATTAAATACATGTCTTTAATCTTTCTGTGTTGTAGTCTACTTATGTATCTATAGTCATAGGGAGAAAATTGTCTAATATTATGCTGCTCTTCCAAGAAAAAATACAGAAGTAAAGCATTTGATCTTCCAGTCTGTATCTTCTTAAAGGAAATGGAATTATCTTCAAGGGGAAAACAAATGGAGATTAGACTATAAAAACTCAGAGATATTAAGATACCTGCATACAGTATCACCAATTTGTATGTTGAGATGAGTTCAACACTAAATGCAATGAAATTTCAAAGAAACACACCTCTCTGTGCTTAACATTGCATTTCTAGATAAAAATGAAACACATCACCATATTCAGTTACATTCAAAATAATATGGAATGTTTTGTCATCCCACATATTTTTCTCGAGTGCCACTTCTGGAAATCGAAGACTATTTTTGGCTCATTTTCTTGAAATGGCAACTTTTAAAACAATTTTGTGTGCCCAAGAATCAGTGAAAAGATACTATGTGTCTTGGTTACTTTTCTCTCATTGCTGAGAAAAAATAGCTGACGCCCAAAATTAGGGAAGGAAAGGTTTATTTTTTACAATTCTTGGGAGTTTCAGTTCATACTCTGCTGGCTGCAAGGCAGGGTGGGGTGCCTGAGGGCCAGTCATTCACGGTGGCTGCAAACCACAAAACATGAACCAGACAAGAGAGAGAGAGAGATGTGCCTTCTTCCTGCCCTTACACTGTATGTCAGCTCCACCAATGGGTGGGTGCAGCACTCACACCATCAGTCCCAGTGCCAGACTACAAATCAATCACGAACACTAGACTCAGCCATGTTCATGATTACATGAGGCTTAAGGAGGGACCATAGGAATACAAATCATAACACCATGTAAAAATTCCATTAATCATATTTATCCCAGCTTTGCAGAATGGAACAATGTGTTCCAAGGGATATGGGAGAAATTATCCACATTATAAACACATACTAGTTTTTTGAGCTTGAACTTTAAATGTAAATTAGGAACATTAATAGAGTTGCTGTCATTCTGTCCACACTAATTTCAATGGCAGTCTGAATATTTATCATGCAAATAGATTAGGAACTGTCATACAACCATCACAAAAAGATTCATAAAATGTGTATGCTTGTAACAATTCCTATTAATAATTGTATTGCATTCTTTACATATATCTTTGCATGAATAAAAGAACTTCCCTCTAGCTTGTGATGGTTCAAGAATGATTATCAATAATGTTAAATACAAATAATTCACTAATCATTTAACAAAAAATTGTAGCCAGAATCTTCTAAATGAGAAAACTACTCTGGAAATACTCATTGGACACTTTGAACTAACTGGCAATCACTGTGAACCAAGTAGAATAAACTGAATAAAATGTCAATGGGTAGAAGTATATGTCAAAGATTACCATGCTGTCCCTAAACTTTGTAATTCTCTTTGTATATTTATGAATACATGAGAAAGGTGTGC
The DNA here is from genome assembly GCA_004363535.1 of Dasyprocta punctata. Lineage (NCBI taxonomy): Eukaryota > Metazoa > Chordata > Mammalia > Rodentia > Dasyproctidae > Dasyprocta > Dasyprocta punctata. Next base: position 76,896 of record RJWM01004365.1, on the reverse strand, counting down.
CTTGCTTTTGAAAATAACAGTGAATAGGTGGAAAAAATAGAAGGTCAAATGCAGAGATACAGTTGTTGCCTTTTTTAAAAAGCTGAGCCTCTAGGGGTAGCTTTAAAATCCACAATATGTAAGCACTTGGTATACTTGACTGATAATATTCACATTAAAAGCACTTTGGTGCCAGGAATGGTAGTGCACACCTGTAATCCTAGCACTTGGGAGGTTGAGGCAGGAAGGTGAGTTTGAGGCTACCCTGGGCTACATAGTGAGTTCAAGTCCAGCCCACACTACAGAGAGAGAGAGAGAGACCCTGTTTCCAAAAACCAGCTCCCCTAAAACAACAACATGAATGACACCAACAATGACACCAAAAACATCCAAAACCATAGAAAAAGAAAAATTGTTACTTTTGTAAGTTCAAGGTTTGTGGTCCCATTATAATGGTATTTTCTGAAATGCAGCAAACTATGACTCTTACTTTCAAGTAGAAAATGTCAATGAATGACTTCAGGCATCTACTTACTCATGGTAAATTATTTCAATGGCATCCACTATACTAGATCTATGCATACTAGAGATGAAGAGAGGAATAAGACATAGACTCTGGCAAAAAGAAACTAAGATTTGTCAGAGAAAGATAGATAATATAAAGCCTAACCATAATACAATGTGTTAATTTTTAGAACACAGGATATTGCATGTGTATTTGAATAAAAAACATGCTGTTAATAATATCTTAAAATTTTTGTGTGTAACTTGATTATTCAAAGTGAATTATTTTCTTTCTACAGGATGGGATTTTGAAGGAGAAAATATTTAACACAACAGTTATTAAAACTATACTTTTTTATTTCACTGTGACTCTTTGTGGTATGTCTACTTGACTGAGTTAGTAAATGCCTAGCAGACTAGTAAAACATGGTCCTGATTTTATCTGTGGGTTGATTTCTGAGATGATTTGCCTGTAGGAAAGCAAACTGAGAGGAGAAAGTCCACCTTGATTGTGTGTGTGGGGACACAATTTAATAGGCTTGAAGTCTTGATACATTAAAAGGAAGACAGATAATGTCGGCTCGTGTTTGAAAAGCTCATTCCTGCTTCAGTGGGTGCATCATTTGCTCCTGCCTTGGCTTGTAGGCATCAGATTCCAGTTTCCACTACCCTCCAATGAATGTGCGAACCAGTGACTTTCTAGAAAGCTTCAGGGTTTAAGTCTTGGGGACTGGGGCTGTATCCTTGATTCTTGTTACTTTTATTTTTTGTTACTGGAAATTGAACTCATGACCTCTTGCTTGCCAGGCAAGTGCTGTGCTGGTGAGCCATATTCCCAGCCCTTTTATTCTTCTTTTCATGTAACTTTCAGCTTCTTAGGGTGAGCAGTTACTGGATGATCTTCTCAGTCATCAGTGCACAGACTTTCATTATTTACTTTCCCACATCTGATTCTTCATGGTTACCTAATAAGTACACACACACACACACACACACACACACACACATCAGACAAAACACACAAAATTTTTAATACTAAACTTGAGACATCATGAGATTAGCACAAGTTATCTTTGGTCTACATAGTTACAAGATGTGCTCAAAGTGGTGGTCATTATCTTCCAGAAATTTATTAGTATAGCAAACTGCTGCTTGGGTAATCATTGAGATTGCTGCACATGTCTTTTTCACTTTCTTCTCTAAGGGCCAGTACTGTGGCAGGTTTAACATATATATTCTCAAGTTCCCCATACAAGGTTAATGCCATCTGTCAAAGAAACTTCACAATATTTTTCTTTTCATGATGTGTGCATACATGCTTTTGGCAGACTCTATAAAAAATACATATATATGTGTGTATATGTATATGTGTATATATGTATATATTCTGTTCACCTGAAGATGTCTAATAAATACAGTCTGTTATGGGTTTTATCTAGATTTCCCCTCATGCAGTCAGGTGAGGATTTTGGAGATGACTGGATCTATTGTGCATTCTGCTGGGATCAAGGAAGTGTTGCTGGGATTGCAACATGGTAGAAAGCTCAGATTAAGGCTGCCCGACCTCGGATGTGAGTTTTGTCTGACCTAAGGGTGGGTAACTTGGAAAAGACAAAAGGGGCAGAAAGAGGGCCACTGCTTTCCACTTGTCCCTGCTTGCTGCTACTTTGCCATTATTTTGCTGCTTTGTTGAATTCTATCATGAACTATTTCTCCTCTGTGATGCCACTCTGATGTATCACCCTGTCTTATAACCAACCAACTGTGAACTGAATCCTCTACAAACTCTAAGCCAAAATAAACCTCTCCTCTTTTAACTTTGAGTGTTGGGTATTTTGTCACAGCAATGAGATAAGTAACTAAAACAGAGTCGCATAGAATAAATCCAGACACAATTATCATGAATTGGTCTCCATGGACCACAAATAATCTTTGTCCTAAACAGCCTAAATTTTTTTGACATTTTTTGCAATATGTTCATAGTACATAATAATTACATTCACTGTAGGAAATTGGTATATATACATAACATGTTTCAGTTGTTTCCTTTCCATTCCTTCCATTCTGTTTTGTTTTTCTAGCATCAAATTAATTTATTTATCTTACAAACACTTATGTTATTGGTTGATTTCTTGATGGTACCCATTCTTTCTGGCTTGAGATGGAGTCTCAGTGTCTTTTAATTTGCTTTTCTCAATGGCCAGCAAACTTTTTTTCATGTTTTTATTAGATATTTGTGTTTCTTCATCTGAGAAGTGTCTATTGATTCCAGATGCTCATTTTTAATTGGACCTATAAATTTTGGGTGTCCATTTCTTTGAGTTCTTTATATATTCTAGATACTAGTGCTTTGAGTAGTGGCTTGCAATATTTTTTCCATTTGTAGGTTATCTTGTCACTCTGTGATTTCCTTTTCTGTGCAGAAACTTTTTAAGTTGATGTGATCACATTTTTGATTCTTGGAGTTATTTCTTGCGGCTAGGGTTTTGTTAAGCAATTCTTTGCTTATATCTATGTCTTCAAAAGTTTTACCTACTCTTTCCTTCACCAGACTAAGGATTTGTATTCTCATATCTAGATCTTTGATCCACTTTGATTTTAGTTTAATTCATGGTGAGAGACACGGATCTAGGTTCATTCTTTGGAATATGAATAGCCAATTTTTGCAGAAATTTTTATTAACAAATCTATGCTTCCTAAACTTTAACAATATTTTTAGTTCTTCTTACTAGGATATCGAGAGGGAATATAACTTTTCTGAAATTACAGTTTATACTATTGACATATTGATATCATTACTTCAGCAAAATTGCTTGTAAATGTTCATGATATCCCTAGATTTAGCAATACACTAGATTTTAAGCTAGATTTCTTGTAATAAAATGCTTATTAAGACAGTGCATACTTTTCTGAAGAATTTATATTTATCTATGTCCATTTAATTCTGTAGTAATTTTATCTTGGTTAATGTATTCTGAAGTTCTAATACCAATGATTTATTTATCTTCGTATCTTATATTTTTTGCTGAGATGGTCTTGTTGATATTTATTTTCTTTAAACTTCAGTTTTATTTCTAATTGTTCATTCTGAAGTTTTGATGACTGCTTTAAAATTGTCAAACAGTTACACTCATGCTGTCATCTTTTCTGTTACTTTAGTTGGTCAAGATGATATTGGCTTTGTGTATGAATCGAATTGGAGTTTCTCTGTGTTCAAGTCATTAAACTTTTTAAAAATGCAGGCTTTTCATGTCTTTTTTCAAACTTGGATATTTTGAAACTGTTATATATTTAAATATTTTTCAATTGTACACTCATTTTTGTCTTCTTGGTGTCCAGTAACTGCAATGGTAGATCTGTTATGTTTTCTCATGATTCTGAGTGCCTATTATATTTTGTTTTATATTCTTTTATCTCACTTTTGTTCAGATTGAGTGGTTTCTATTGTCCTATCTTTAAGTTTATTATTCTTTTAGTTTTTAATTTTTACTAGCATGTGTTTACAATAAATAATAATATTCCTTTTGGGAAACTGAACCATGTGTGTAACACATCTTGATTCATTTTTCATTCTCTTCTTTTCCCTTATGACCCCCCGCATACCATCTCTTGACTTCTTACCCAATTGAAAAATATCTTTCTTCCTTGTTCCTATTATCTATTTTTCTGTTTGCTTGTTTTTTCATTTTCTCATATAAGATGAAACGTGATATTTAAACTTCTGTGTTTTTTTTTCACTTAACATCATGGTCTTCACCTAGATGCATCCATTTGCCTACAAACAACTCAAATTTATCCTTTTTATGACAAAGCATTACTCCATTGTACATAAACAATCCACATTCTTTACCAATTCATCTGTTGGTGATCATACAGTCTGTTTATATGTGAGTTTGTATAAATAAATGTGATATAATGTCTTTAAAACTTTTGGGAAGACACTTAGAAGGAGAGTAACTGTGTCAAATGGAATTTTTTGTTTGACTTTGCTGAATCGAATTAGGTTTTATTCTGTGTATATCTGATGTATTGCACCATGAAAGACTTGATCCTATATAATCCTATTAAGTTTGGATACCTCTACTAGAACCTCAGTGGTTAGTATAGAAGAACTCTACTTTTTTTCCCTCCAGGTGGAAGTTGAAATCCAGTTTATTCACTTAGTCTTCATTAATACCACAAGTTGGGATGGACATTTCATTACTGTTTCATGGGCATAAAATGTTCAACTCCTGAGTTAGATATTTACTATTGCAACCATTTTGTTAAATATAGACACTTCTTTATTGATGTTTAAATAACCTCCACTTACAATTCAGAGAGTAAATAAATCTCCTTACTGCTTAATTATGTATCTTGCTGTAGTTTTTTTAATTATGATTCTCATGAGATCATTCTGGTAGAGAGTGATGCTTCTCATAGGCCAGGTATCATGTGAAAATCCTGGTTCTCCAAGTCTTCTTCAAAGATTCCTTGAGACAGTTATACCATTACTGTCTGAGAGTGATGGAAATTGTCTCACTACTAGACCTTCTCCAACTTCATTCTGGTGGAGGATATTGGATGATAGGTTTGTCTCCTTTCTGAGAGTAGACCTATGAGGGCAGATTTCACCATGTGTAATTTTCAGTGATGATTTTGGGGTCAGACTACTGATATTTTGTGTTTTTGCCTACAATAAAATTGTTATTATTGCAAGGTTACTCTTTATTTTTCTTTCATCATCCCTTACCTAGTGAGAATATGCTTTTGTTATAACTTTGTCTGCACAGAGTTATGCTCCTGGACTGTTGCATTCTCCATAACCCAACCTGTGATATAAGAGAAAGAAATAGAAAAAAACAGACACTTCACCATAGGTGCTTCCATGGACTCCTACTTCCCTTGACACTTTATATTTTTATCATTTAAGAATTTTCTCATGCTTTTTAAATATATGAATGTCTAAGCTTTTTCAGGAGTCTCTACTGTGTTTCTAATTCATCTTGTCCACTACCAGTTCTTTCAAAATCTATAATTGTTTCTATAAATGCAATACTAAACCTAATAACAATAGTTAACAGGTTTTGTGTAATGAATTTGTTCTGTCCTTTCCAAATGTAAGAGAAAATTGCTACCTTTAAACAAATTATTTTTGAGAAAAAAAGGTATTCTTATATTATAGTAGCTCTTAGAAAATTACTTGCCCAAATCATCAAATTGTCCCCACACAAACATTAATGTTTTTTAAAGCAACTAATTCACTCTTCATAATTAGCTTAGGCTGAAAGATGTTCTCATTGAATAAAAACAAAGAAAATGTGACAGGAGGTAGATTATAAACTCACTTGTAGGTTCATTGTTCTGTGGAACACATTATTTGTTGTAGTTTATTTAATAATTGCAGTAAAGAGCAGAGAAAAATTACTGGAATCAAAGAATATTCATCTTTCACTACCTCAAACTGAAACATGAAATAATTCTGATAACCACTGTTGATATAAACTCCAACATATTCAGCATACAAAAATATAAATATAGCACATTCTAGCCCTAGTTTTGATATTAATAAAGGGGGTAAGCTTGATTTATTAAAGTTCAAACTGCAATACTATTCTTCATCTGCCACATCAGAGTGTTGTAAGGAACAAATGTTGTATATTGTAGTTTTTGCACATAGTAAAATTTTCTCCATAAATGCTGTCTATAAAATAAACATAGTATATTCAGTCAAAGTATGATGCATATTTATTGTAGAAAAATACAACACACTGATGGCAATAAAATAGAAATTATAAACTAACTCCAATTCCAAATTTATTATGTCCATCAGAACTTTCCATATACAGATTATAAAAGGAAAATGAGATGCTATTGGAAACACTATTCTGCTAGTTATATTTTTAATTTCATGATGTGGTCATCTTTCAATATATATATTATATATATATATATATATATATATATACAGAGAGAGAGAGAGAGAGAGAGAGAACATATATATTCATCAATAAGTGATGGATGCATTATCATTATTATTACAACTGAAGCAATAACATTTTTGCACTTGTAGGTTGTTTCTAATTTTTGAGTATTATAATCACTGAAACTATTTTTTAAAATATTAACTTATCTAAAACTACCAGGTGATATTGCTAATGGCCATTTGGTATTCAATATGAATAAAATTTTCTCATAATTTACTAGATTTTTTGTAGGAAATATGCTTTTTTCTCAATTTTTTGGCAATCTAATTGAATAATCTCTCAGATGCTTTTATTTCCTCTTTAATTCATCTTGCTTTTTTTTACATCATGCTTATAAATAAACATAAATTGACTTGGTTTTTCTATTGATTCAGAATGATTAGTAATAAAATAATCTGTTTTTAATATTCAATAGGTGATCAACGAATGAATAACAATGAGATATTTGAATGCATGCTACATTCATTATATTATTTAAATATAGTTATTGAATGAAGACATTTATAACTCACATCCACAGAGCAAAATATTAAGCAGAATAATAGATAACAGCAAACATTGAAAATCTACTACTATACTGGCACTATTCAAGTATTTTATGTACATTACTCATTTTAATATGAAACATGATCCCATATTGTGCAGCTTATTAGTATTTTTGTTTTATCAATAAAATTATCAAAGCAAAAATGTTCTCATTAATCACAGGGATAAGTTGTTCAATGGAAGACAAGAATATTATTAAAGTTAAAATAGTCTCCTTGTGTGAAACCACGTCTGTGACACATAAGCAAATGCAATACTCATTCATTTAGAATGGATTATCTTAAGGAAAATAATTAAAGATTTATTGCTGTTTAAAATAATAAATCTAACACAGTAAAGTTTCCTAGGCTGGGCTACAACTTGTGAACCTCTTGCAACAGTCTCTTGACTAACTTGCAGGAATGTGTGGCTCTGGCTCTGATTTTACTTTACCTTCTGCAACTGGTTAACTTCTGTTTTAATAATCATTTTAATTTATGCGTTTTATCTATAATCTCATTATCTTTCAAAATAAAATTTACAGTGTGGAACATGAACAAATTTGGAAGGAATGCTTATTTCATCTTAGTAGAGAAAGTGCCTCTTGTACTATACAAAGGTGAAATTGTTGCCACATAATATAATGAACTCACTGCAAGTGAAATTGCTCTAATATTGTTAGATAATAGAATTTAAGTATTTTATATAAACTGTAGCATAATCCAAAATTATTTTAGACTTTAAGAATTTTTTTCCAATCATGACCATGTAATTTTATGATTATTTAAAGTCAGTACATCATTAAAAGCATTCAGAAGAGGGAACAAGAATTGTGACATTGTATTCATCCTGCGAAAGGTAGAATCTGAAATAGAGTTTTAATATGAAAGGTACAATATTGTAGAGAAAAAGAGAATATCATAGATGAAAATTTCAGTATACTGGGATAATTTGAACTCAGAGAAGGCATTATTAAATCACAATTGTTCATGACATAAGTGAATATAAAGAAATATACAATTTTATAATTGAGACTTTCTTAGTTGAAATTATAGAAACTTGAATTTTAACACAAAGTACTGTATAGTTCTTCATTGAAAGATTTTATGCTGGAAAATGGCACAAGAACACTGATTTATGAGTAATTTTTAGTGAGATATAGAATGAAAATATTCAAGAAGGAAAGATGCAGATGATTGATATGGAGACCCTTTTTGGAACATTAGCACATCCATCCCTGTAACAGAGTCAAATTAAGATTGTGACAGAGGAAATGCAAAGTAAACAGCAGATAGGAGAAGAGATATTAATCATATTTAGAAATCGGTTGTAAAGGTGAATCATGACAATACATTTTAAATGCAAGTTTAGGATTGACTTTTGGGTAGTAAGAGAGTAAACAGATTTTGGAAATGAAATATTTACACATCACTTGTGAGCACAAGAAAAAGAGAAAGAGAAAACACAAGATATCCTATTCTGGTATCCTTAAATTTATTGAGCATGAGAGCTCTTAAAACAGGTCACAAATGTAGTGCAAAGGAAGACAATGACTGCAACTAAGCAAGAAATAAGGTTCATTTGTGATCCCTGGTAGTAATATCCACTATTCTACATGATTTTCTAGTTGATTATATTCAGTTATATAACCCTCCAGTCCCATTTCTCTGACTAGATTATCTCCAGCACTACAGTTAGGACAATGTATCAGATGACAATTCAAGCTCTAAAAGCACACAGACTAAATTTAAATCAAGGCTCTGATACTTAGTATGTATATAACTTTGAAAAAGACAATTTTCTATATTTCACTGTTGTTATCTTTAAAGCTAGGATGATAATTGTTTTTGCTTTATAAATTTGAGAAGGTATGATATGATTCAGGCAATTTGTTTAAGACAGTTAATAGCACAAAGCATATTCTCAATTAGTGTCTGCATTTTTATACTTATTTTGATTTTTCATGATGTTTGGCACTGTGTTAAATAATAAGTCCTTTATTGAAAAAAAAAACAACCTTGGGAGTTGAATTGTTATTTATACTTAATTATTAAACAAAATCAAATTTCTTTAGAGTTAATTTTTTGAAGAACGATCTTCTTTTAATCTGCTCTCATATACTAAAGTTAATGCTTCATCTACCCAGCCATTAGTATGTGGAAATTGTCATTAGTCATTATTGATGAAATTGCTCCATTTTACCACATGTTGAGCATCAAGTAAACTCTATCATATCTCTTGAGCTTAAAGACGTATTTCATTTCTACTGCAGAATCATATAATAGCAAGGAAAATATACTCAAACAACTTTTGTTTATAATCTGTAATTGCAAGACTGTTCAGTTTACTTCAGATTTAGCCTAAATAACAAGGAAAAAATAACTGTCTGTCAGGACATAAATTTCACCTGTGAAATTTGGCTTGCAAACATTTTTCCAGAAGAGTTCTGATAAAATATAAATAATGAATGTCAATATGTGCAAAATATTAACAATGAAATTTGTAAAATAGTAAAGTGTAGATTTTACTGTTTGGAAAACCAATGTTATCATTGTAAGTCGTTGAAAATAAAATGCTTTTTATCAAAATGCCAAAAACTATTTCAGATTCTCAGTCTCAATTGTAGAGCCTTATCATGACCACAACTCAATGAAATATCAGACTACCATGTTAAAACAGGTCTGGTAGAAATAATATAAAATGCACGTATTAGTTTTATCGTCTTTCTAAAGACCCACTTCAAACCTTATCTTGTCACCTTTTATACACTCTTTGGGATGCAAATATACGTTTTCTCCCACACCTGAAAAAAATTCTGTCTTCTGACTTCTTGTTCAACTTTCTCAAAAATATTTGAAAATTCTCTCCACCCTATTGAGGAAGGTGACATTTAAAAACCCTTGCTTTCACATAGTTCTGAGTACATTTTTTCTTGATGTTTCATGTATTCTGGTAGGCCTATAAGAAATAAATTACAATGTAAAGAAAAACTTTTCCCGCATATACATACTGCAAAAACTTTTGAATAAGGAGTCATTATGCTAAATGATCAAAGAAGTCCTAGTAGTTTATTTCATCTAAGCACCTTCCAAAATTCTTGATCCAGAAAAATGTTTCTTCTTTGACCCTAATTCACTTCTTGTATTACTGCTTAGTCTCTCTTACCTTCTTTTTAAGCTTTTTGTAGTTATGCTTTCTACTTGACTTTTTATGTGCAGATTTATTTTTTGTAATATTTTAATACATCCTTGTAGTAAAATCTACTTGTGTAATATCATCATACTTTTACCTATGGGTAAAATTCCATTCCAACCAAGACAAGCTCATGGTATAAATTATAACAACTGTATAAATTTAGAGCTTCTCTGACATTTTCTAGGCTAATTTATTCTTAAAAATTTTTGCTTGGTCTATTCATAAATTTCAAGTTCATGAAATCCTCCACACTGTATTTATGCCTATGGCATTATTGCAGTCAATATGCTCATAATAATAAAAACAATTTTGAAGTTGATTTGGCAAAATTTATTTCCACACAAGTAAACTCTGCATGGCAAGTTCAACTCTATACTATGAATTTTGGAAGAAGTTTATTTATCTGATGGTATCTAATAAGAGCAGTCAAATTGCAAATTAGTGTCTAAACAATTAATCTTTGGCTTTCCCTCATATGTCATTTATTTTATATAGTGAGTATAAACTCTGTCCCCCAATTTACAGCTGCCTTACTGCTATTACCATTTAAAAACTTAAAATACCTGGAATTAAGCAAAACAAATGCTCATCAATACATAAATGGAAAAATAGAATGTGGTGTTTGCATAGGACGGAAAATTATTCAGTCTTCAAAAAGGAAGAAAATTCTACTAGAACACAGATGAACCATGAAGACAGTGTGCTAAGTGCAATAAAACAGGCACAAAAAGTGTTTCATTATTCTACTTGCATATGATATCTGAAAGAGTAAATTTATAGAAACAGAAAATACAAGGGTGATTACCATGGATATGGAGAGGGTGTGGGTAGTTGCTTTGTAATGGGTATAGTTTTAGTTTTGCATGATGAAAATATTTTGGAGCATTGCTTTACAACAATATGAATATACCTAAGATTATAAAGGTATGCACTGAACATGTTTAAGGTGTTCAATTTTATATTATGTTTGCCATAATTAAAAATTTTAATTATGTATAACTAAAGTTAATTTGTATACTTTATTCAAAACTACTATTTCTTCAGTCTTCCTTGCCTTGCCAGCATGTCCTAGTTAAAGTCAGAAAAATGTGAGTCACAGTTGATAAGTATGCATTCTTTAGTTATATCAGCCAATTCCTCAATTGCTGCTCAATCTACTTCCAAATATTCCTTGAACATTTCCACTTATTTTGAATCTCACTTCTTCAAACATTTTGCAAAACATTATCATTTGTTGTGTAGCCTCCTAATCTGTCTGTTGACACTCTCCTTGCTCCACTTCAATACATTATTCTCACAACATTCAATATGTGAAAATGACCACTAAATTGTAACATGCCATGTTACTGATTAAAATTCTTCTCTGCTTCACTGTTGCTATATATATAAAGTTTATAATCCACAAAATGATCTTCATGACTGTTTACTAGTCACATCTCTTTTAATTTTCATTACCAATTTTGAGCTTGGAAGACTAGCTTCCTTTCATTTTTTCCAAAGTGTCAATTTTTTTCAGCTTCAAGAATTTCATTCAAGGTTATTTACTTCACACTGCTCTCATTCATAGAAACACTCATTTTCAACTTTCTGATCTTGCCTTAAATGTAACTTCTTTAGATGGGTGTCAATTAACCACTAAGTGCTGTTTTCACCTAACTTTGATAATAAAGACTATACATGTGAGTGAACAGCTTAATGAATTTTGAAAATGAAAACAACTATAACCACCACATAGATCAAGAAACAAAAGACTCTTTTTGTCTTTTCTAGAAATAAATCCCACCCTCAACAATGTAGACTTTTTTTTACCTGCATTTGTTAATAAGACCATATATAATCTTGTGTACATTGCTTAAGATTAATACTGTTTGTATGATTCACACGTTATTATTCTAGCTGTTTTTTGTTTTATAAATTTCAATTGTATTAATAAAATAAAGTGAATTAGTTTATTATGCTCTTTATGAACATTGGCATTGTTTCCATGTTTGTGTATTATGAATAGTGCAGCTATGGACATTATTAACATCATTCTATGATTTTTGCGATCAACTAAAAATTTTCTGTTGAAATTTGATGAGACTGAAGTTACTAGACCACAGAATGTGCTTTTGTATACTTAAGTTATCCTGGCAAACAGTTTTCTTAAGTGTTTGTTAATTTGAATTTTTACAGGTAAGTTATGAGATTTACAATTGCTTCACATTCTTAATACAACTTGGTATTTTCAGTCCTTTTATTCTCTCAGTTCTGGGGCATATATGACTAAATTTGTATTTTCTTACTAACCAGTGACATTTTATGTGCATATTTGTCATAAAAATGCACTTGTTATGAATAAATCTTTAAAATATCTGTTCATATTTCTATCAAATTCTATCGTTGCTATTCTCATCTTCATAAAATTTTCTATTTTCCTATCTTTTTTTGTTATTTACATATTCTGAATTCAAAGGAAATCATGGAAACAAAGCTTTTATAAATAAGAAAGGAAAGATGGATTGATGGGAATGTAGAGGAATGGGAAAAAAGAAGAATCAATATAAATCGTGTACAGCTACATATTCTCTATGAAGAATATGATCGTTATGTATATCTAAAATGAACCAGTAAAATGAATTAATTAAAGAAAAAGAATCCTGTCACACTATGTTACTTGCATTTTCTGACAAATGATATTTTTTATTTAATTGAAGTATATGTGTTTCCCATATGGTTATTATATTTTGCATATTTTAAAAATTATTCTTCATAACTCTGATGCATGTATGAAGTCTCTTATATTTTTATAACAACTTAATTGTTTAGTATTTTAAATTGTTTAGGTTGGTTATCCATTTGGAATATGGTTCTGAAAACTTGATCCCCTTTTTAGTAGACCATATGTTCCAAAACACTCCAGGCAATGCCTGAAAGTGCAGACAGTTTCAGACCGTGCACTGTTTCTTCCTACATATATACTCTATTTTTTCCTACATATATACACAATGCTAAAGTTTAATTTTTTAAGTAGTTACAATAAGAAATTAACAACAATGATAAAATAGAACAATTATGACAGTAGTGTGTGTTAAGAAATTAACAACAATGATAAAATAGAACAATGATGACAGTAGTCTGTGTTAAAATGCATGAGTATGATCTTTTTAAAAATACCTTATTATACTATATTTGCCTACTTTTTCTTAGGAAAATGTGATGGGATACAAGGTCCATATTTAATGATCTTCTAAAAATGTAGCAGAAAGAAGATTATCTTATTCACATAATCCTGGATCAATGAGCCATGACCATGTGAGCATATGATTTCAATAGTTGAAAATCATTCAGAGTTAAGTATTTTTATGTTTCTGTTTTTTCTTTTACTGAAAGATGTTGGAAGCACATTGCAATTGTAAGTTGTTCTATTTTTGCATTCATTAAAGTGTTGTCATAGAGGTTATAATTCCTCAGTGATAATATAAATGTTTTTAGTGCTGCATTCTCACTGAAGATTTAATTTTATTATTTGTATTTTAATATTTGTGTCATGAAAATACTTTGGGAAATTCCAGTAAATTAAACATTGCTGGTTCTAACTTAGTTCTTCTTTGTATTTTTCTTTTTGTGTAGAAGTTTCAATTAGTCCATCCTGTTCATCATTTGTTAACACTTCTTCATGGCTTTCAGGATGCTTTTCCACTTTACCAAGTCTATCGGAATACCTTTATCCACTAACTTGTCTTGATGTGTGAATGATTTTATTAACTTTTCCATTAATGCTCAGGAATCTTTTAAAAAATATTTACCTCTTCACTTCATCAGTCCTTCTGTCAGTTATTTATAGTCTCCTGCTTTAATTCATTTATTACAGCTTTGGAATTTATTGCAACACCAGTAGTGAATGATTTCCAGCACTAATGTCCAAATTAATATCTCCAATTTCTGGTAAAATGAAATCAAATACTAGGTAAATGTGTGTAGTCTTGAAAAAGTGAGTGATTCTAAGTCAAGGAACTGATGCAGTGCGGTTGTATTTCAAGGTAAAAATGCAAACTTATTATTGTCATATCAAACAGATTCAAGAATGCTAGATGTACTGCCTTTTATAAGTAAGGCTTTAAATAATTCCAACTCTTCTTCAAAGTGTTTTGTTTGTTTTTCTTTTTTCCTTTACTTCTATATTTTTTGCTTCTATTATGAAACATTCTTTGAAATATTTTATAAATGAGATTATTGTCACCCACAACTTCTGGTTATGCTGCTAGACTATAAAAAATAAACTTTGTTTTGCTTTGAGAGTGTGTGAGTTCTTTGCTCCGTGCATTGCCTGACTTTATTTGCAGCACTGCCACACAGTGTCAGTTACTCTTCTATCTTTTATGTCCTGATGCTCCTTTGCACTTTTATCAATGTTGAACCCATAGTACACCTTTTTCCAGAAGAGTCAAGTTTTAGTGCAAATGATGATTTCCTTTAGATGCTCTCCTTATGTTATCAACTTTTTCAACTCTGTGAAATGTAGGAAAAATGTCTTTATCCAGAGATAATTTTTACATTTTTTCAGTCAAAGTACTTCAGTCCTGAATTGGTATAACCATTCCTTACTTTCAGTAAGTGACTTGGTGTGACTTGCTGCAAGAGATCCCTTGGTGATTTCTTTTAAAGTTTCAGTGATTTTATGCTCAATATTTTGTCACCAATCAATGTATATTTTGATTCACACATTTTATCTACAACTTCATTACTTTTTTTCATCTTGAATAAACATGTATCCTATTTGCAATTGTAATACTTGCAGTTTGAGGTATAACAACCAAACAAATATTAAATTATTTTCCTCAATTTCAAATAGACTTTTTCCTTATATAACTGTTAGTAAATTCCTTATGTGATTTTTGCTTTCAGCTTAAGGAATCATATACTCATTTTGGAATATCATAATTGCTAGAATCACCAGTGTATGACTTGGGGGCCATTATTAAGCAAAATCAGTGGTATTTTGACACATCCATTGTGATACAATGATGGTTTATCTGATTAACCATGTCAGCTACTAAATGAATAATGGGAAGGTAATGCATACAGTGTGGATATACCGGACAAAGAAATGATTCTTATCCTAGGGAACACAGAAAAAAATGATAAAAGATTTCATTATGCTACTTATAACATTACATGCAATTTAAAACATGAATTATTCATTTAAGGAAAATTCTATTTAATGTTCTCATATAATGGTTGAACACAGAAAACTATAACTTTGAAAAGCAAATAAATGGATAGCAGTAAATTACCAAATATAAGGTAAGTAGCTAGTAGATTTTTCTTTTTCTCTAAAATGATGTGTAGTTGATTTAACATGATTTCTTGAGAATACCATTTTTCCCTATAGCAAAGCAATTTGTTATTACCATAGATGTTAATAAACTTATTATGCATTTTTTTCTTATAAGTTGTGAACTTTTACTTTTTCAGTAAAAGGAAGCATAAGTTCTTCTTGGAATATTAGATTTCTTAGCATCACTATTCTTGTTGTTTTGGCACAAGTCAATTGACTGATGTATGTGTGGGTGCTTCCCTGGATTCTATCTTTTGAAACTATTAGTCTATTTACATATCTTTCTACAAACACAACATACTCTTATTTCTATCATTTTTAAAGTGATTTATGTCACATGAAATTTTAAAAGTTCTAACTTCCTTTTTAAAATTTCTATTACTATTATGATGGGCTGCTTATATTTCTTTCTTTCAAAGGGATAATTTTCTCCAATATGGCATGATAATGTTCTATTTAAAATTTAACCATTAAGTGTGACACTTTCATTTGTTCCTCAGTGAAATTTTGTCTTACCATGAATTTTTAAAATTATTTCTCTTTATTTACCAAGATAAAGTTTTATAATATAAAAAGTAAGATGGACTGCATTGATTGATACTAATTACATAATTTATATAACCTTGATTAATGATGCTATATGATCATTTTATATAACACAGGATTTGATTTCCTAATGTACTGTTAAAAATTCTGCAACCATATTCATAGGAAATACATTTTCTAGGATTTGCTTTTCATCTCAAATTTAGAAGTTAAAGTCATACTGCCTCATAAATGAAATGAAAAATGTCTTACTTGTTCTTGTTCTTTGGAAAGATCTATGAAATACTGGTATAAATGTTTGAATAAGAAAATTACAGCAACACATCATAAGAGACTTGAGGCTGAATTATTTTGTTTTGTTTTGAAAGGATCATAAAAGCATAGTCTATTTCTTTGAAGACATGAAGTCATCAGGTTTCCATTTTCTGCAGTTTAGCAAATTGTTTTTCTATAACTTCTTAACCATTTTATATAAATTGCCAATTATTAAAGTAAAATGCTCATAATATGTTATCCTTTACATATCTGTAGGATACAATCTTTTTTTTTTTTCAGCACCAGGGATCTAACTCACAACCTCGCGCCTGTCTGACAGGCGCGTAAGCCACTGAGTCAAACTCCCAGCCCTGGTTCTTTGAGGCAGGGTCACACTGTGTAACTCAGGCTGGTCTTGTGCTCACGTTGTGGCCCAAGCCGGCCTCGAACTCACAACACTCCACCTACCTCAGCCTCCTGAGTGCTGAGATTAAAGCCGTGTGACACCACGCCCGGCTATAGGATATAATCTTTGATTTCTGACATTTTAAATATTTGTTTTCTCTTTTTAAATTTATTTTGACAGAATTCCATCAGTTTTATAAATAGTATAAAGCTATACTTGCTTTATTAATATGATATATGAAAAAATATATACTGCCTTAGGTTTACCAAGTTACTGAGCAATCTGTTGAAGGGACCTTGGACCCCTGGGAACAAGTCTCATCCGTGAAGATTCCCATGATGAGAGAGGCTGGCAGACACATCCTAAGTAAGTTGATGTCCCTTCATCAAGGGTAAAAATAGAGGCCTACTAAGTGAATATATCCTTGCAAGGGACAACTTTCCCTTAATTCACAATTGTGGACAAAGAGAGGCTGGAATCCATGTTCATAGTGATTTGACGGGTTTTACATGTTTTATTGGAACTGAGAAAGAACATGCTGTGTGGGACTCAAAACCTACTCACCCTCAGTATGACAAATTCCAAAAGCAAATGTCCTGAAAGTAACTTTCCAGTTCAAATATCACCTAAAAAAAGATTCTGGGACTTTTGTCCTCATTTTTGTTTTGTTCTTCTTTGCTTTCACTATTTTTAAAATTTTATCATATATTTTCATTATTAATTTGATTTTTCTATATTCTGTCACACTTTTGCTCCCTTTCTCTTATCACTTCTTTTCTCTTTCTTCCTTTCCACTTTATTTCTTTAAATTTATTTAAGAGAAAAAAAGACACATATAACAAAGACAAAAAGCAAAAGAGATAAACAAATGACTAGAGTAAATGCACAACTGTAACACTGCAGGTTTATAAAACAGGATGATAAGACTTGACACTGGTTGCAATATTGTGTATTGTTATCTTTAAAATGGTTGTTTACATTAACAGATATAGACATGTAAAAGTGATCTAATCATATGCGTATTAACTTTTCTTTCTCAATAACTAATACATTCAGCAGTATGTTCGTTTTAGTTATCTTACATATACATATATACAGATTTATATCTTTTCCTTTTCCCTTTCCTCTTTCCACCTTTTCCCTTCCCAATTACTTTTGCTCCTTGAGCTTTTTTTTTTTTTGAGGAAGGTGTTATTTCACACCTCATTATCTGTAGGATTGTTTTAATATGTTAGGTAAATTACTCACTTGTTATCATGTTTATTTGGAAACTAACTGTGGTTTAAGTAGATGTGTTTGGTTGTGAAGTTGACAAGTGTTGGAATGTAGTAGTTAAGCTTCATTTTATCAACGATTGATCTATGAGCTACTGAGGGGATTAAGAAAACACACTTTTCAGTGTATCTGCGAGGGGCATGGAAGCATGACCTTGGTAATATATATGGTTCTGTCTTAGTTATTTTTCTTTTGGTACTGGGACAAGATACTCAACACTAAGAGTTAAAGAAGGAACGGTTTATTTATAGCATGGTTTGTAGTGGTTTAAGTCCATAATCAGCTACTTCAAGGCCAGGTGGCATGGCAGAGATACAACAGTTCATGGAAGCAGAAGACAGCAAAATCAACAAGAGCAAAAGGGAGAAGTAAACCTCATTTTCTCCCCTACACTGTAGGCAGACTACTTGCCCTAGGGCTGTTGTAATACTCATACCAATAATCCCAGCTTTGGACCAAACTCCTGGGGTCTCCCTTGCAACTTTGGCTTCACGCGGCTTCATATAATTCCCTTTAAGTGACACACTGCCTGGTCTCCTAGGCCTTCTTCTGATATTTTTGTGAGAGCCTTCCTGACACCATCACTCTTGCATTCTGCATACATCTAAAACCAGAACCAAGTGAATGATACTGCCAGCTGGAACAGTAGCCAGGCTTCCTTCTCTCTTGGCTTAGGGCTCAAGTGCTTGAATTGCTGGGAATTCTGAATCCAAATCTGAGGAAAAATTTCTCTGTCTCCTGCTGCTATTCTGGAACATGTTTCTCTGGGACTCTCTTGTCAAACAAGTCTTTCAGTTTTGCAAATTTGAGACTGCAAAGGGTGTAGTCCTGCTGCTTCTTGTGATGCCCTCAGGCCCTTTTTCTATTCTCTTTTACTTTTAAGCAATCAAGATCTCCTCTGCAACATCTTTGCAATCCACAGTTTTACTGGAGCTTTGTTTCTGGCCAAATTGACAATTTTGAAATCTTTCTCCTGGGCTTTTTGTCTTGATTCTCAAGATAGATCCAGCTAAATGCATCCAACAGTATCTATACCACCACCTCAACATTTGACTGCCTTGAAATGTCTTCCACCTGATTAATTAGCCCACCACCCTTAATCTCAACCTCAGGCAAAATCTCTGGGCATGAACAAAATTCAGATACACTTTCTGATAAGCCACAACACATTATCATGTGGACTCTAACAACCAATGAAGTCCTTCTTCCCAGGAGAAAACTCCTGAGCCTGGTCTTTACCAGGAGGTTTTTCTATCAGTGTTCTTATCTTCTGATCTCTGATTAGCATCTCCCATATAGAACATCTAAAGACATTAAAGTGCTACTATGTCAGCCAGCATCTCTGACCCTTTCCAATCTCTTCCCATAAGCTATTCCTAAAGGCTCCTGGTGCTCGCTTCAGCAGCACATATACTAAAATTGGATCCTAAAGGCTCCTGAATCACATAGCCATGTATACTCACAGAAATGATCCCCCTTCTCTGGTAGAAAAATTGCTCTAATCATATGAGTATTAATTGTTATTTCTCAATAACAAATACATTCAGCAGTGTGTTCATTTTAGTTATGTTAGATATACATATATACAGATTTATATCTTTTCCTTTTCCCTTCCCTCTTTCCCCCTTTTCCCTTCCCAATTACTTTTGCTCTTTGAGCTGTTTTTTACCCTTACATAGTATTTATTATATATTTTGGATCATATATATTTTTTCTGTTTCTTACACTAGGGAGACAGTATGATATTTACACATGTGGGTTTGATTTATCTCACTTATGAGTATGGTCTGAAGTCGTGACCAATTACTTATAAATGTCTCAATGCAATCTTTTTTAATAGCTGAGTAGTACTCCATTGTATAAAAATACCACATCTTTTTATCCATTCTTTGATTGATGAACACTTGGGTTGTTTCCAAGATCTGGCTATTGCAAATTGGGTTGCTATAAACATGGATGCACATATATCACTGTGGTATGATGTTTACAATTCTTCTGGGAAAATGCCCAGAAGTGGGATAGCTGGGTTGAATGGGATCTCTAATCCTAGTTTCTTGAGGAATCTCCACACTGACTTCCACAGAGCTTGCACCAGTCTACATTCTCACCAACAGTGGAGAAGAGTTCCTTTTTCCCCACAGCCCCTCCAGCATTTGTTGTTGCTTGATTTCTTACTCTTGGCCTTTCTTTCTGGAGTGAGATGGAATCTCAGTGTTGTTTTAATTTGCATTTCCCGAATGACCATTGATGTTGAACATTTTTTAATATTTTTTTGCCATTTGCATTTCTTTCTCTGAGAAGTGTGTATTCATGTCAGATGCCCATTTTTGGGTTGGGTCTTTGAATTTTAGGGGCCTGATTTCTTTAAATTCTTTATACATTTTAGATAGAAGTCCTTTGTCTGATGGACACTTGGCTAAGATGTTTTCCCAGTTCGTGGGTTTTCTTTTCACTCTGTTGGAGATTTCCTTTGACATTCAAAAACTTTTTAGTAAGATGAGATCCCAATTGTTGATTCTGAGAGGTGTTTCTCTTGCAATTTCATTTTTGTTCATGAACTCTCTGTCTACTCCTATGTCATCAAGGTTTTTACCTACTTTATCTTCTAGTAAGTTTAGTGTCTCTGTTTTAATATTCAGATCTTTGATCCCTTTTGACTTTATTTTAGTGCATGGTGAAAATCATGGATCTAGTTTTAGTTTATAGCATATAGAAAACCAGTTTTTCCAGTGCTATTTGTTAAAGGGGCTATCTTTCTTCCAATGTACATGTTTGGCCCCTTTGTCAAAGATGAGGTGGCCAACTGTGTTTGTAGTTGTGGCTGTATCTTCTAATCTATTCCATTGATCTTCAGGTCTGTTTTGATTCCAGTACCATGCTGATTTTATCACAGTAGCTTTGTAGTTTAGTTTCAAGTTGGGGATTGTGATGCCTCCTGCCTTCCCTTTGTTGCCTAGAATTGCCTTTTCTATTCTAGGTCTTTTCTGTTTCCAGATGAATTTCAGGAATGTTTTCTCTAGCTCTGTGAGGTAGGCAAGTGGTATTTTGATTGGGATTGCATTAAATCTGTATGATAATTTTGGGAGAATGGCCATTTTCACAATTTTTGTTCTTCCTATCCATGAACACGGAATATTTTTCCATTTTCTGAAATCTTCTTCCATTTCTTTCTTTAGAGTAATGTAATTTTTACTGTATAGATCTTTTACTTCCTTTGTTAGGTGGATTCCTACGTATTTCATTTTTTTGGATGTTATAGTGAAGGGTGTGGTTTCTCTTATTTCTCTATGAGTGACTTTGTTGTTTGTGTACAGGAATGTTATTCATTTCTGAGTGTTCATCTTGTATCCAGCTACATTACTGAATTTGGTTACTGCTTCTAGAAGTCTTCTAATGGATTTTTGGGGGTCTTCTATGTAGAGTATCCTATCGTCTGCAAATGATGACAGTTTCACTTCTTCCATTCCTAGCCTTATTCCCTTTATTTCTTTCTCTTGTCTAATTGCTCTGGCTAGTATTTCCAGAAATATATTGAATAGGAGTGGTGCTAATGGACATGCTTGTCTTGTTCCTGATTTTCGGTTGAAAGTTTTCAGTTTTTGTCCATTTAGTAAGATGTTTGGTATTGGTTTATGATATATGGCTTATATCAGGTTGCGTGAGAGACCATCTATTCCAATTTTTTGTAGTGTTTTTATCATAAATGAATGTTGGATTTTGTCAAAACTTTTCTGCATCTATTGAGATGATCATGTGGTTCTTGTCCTTGGCCCTGTTGATATGGTGTATTACATTTATTGCTTTGCATATGTTGAATCCTCCCTGCATTCCTGGGATGAATCCCACTTGATCATGGTGTATAAACTTTCTGATGACTTGGTGTATTCTCTTTGCCAGTATTTTATTGAGGATTTTTGCATCTATATTCATTAGGGAGGTTGGCCTGTAATTTTCTTTTTGGTTGGGTCTTTCTCTGGTTTTGGTAACAGCGTAATACTAGTTTGCAGGAATAGTTAGGGATACTTGTTTCGTTTTCAATTTCATTGACAACTTTGAGGAGTGTTGGCATCCCTAAATTTCTTTTAGAATTAAACAGTGAATGCATCGGGACCTGGGCTTTTCTTTGTAGGTAAGGTTCGAGTTACATTTTCAATTTCATTAGCTGAAATTGGGTTATTTAGCAGATTTACATCTTCTTGATTCAGCTCTGGTAATTGATAGGTTTGCAGGAATCTGTCCATTTCTTCTGCATTACTGGCCCTATGGAAGTAATGTTTTTCTAAGTAGGTGTTGATGGTCTCCTGTATTTCCACAGGGTCTGTAGTGATTTTGCCCTTTTCATTTCTTATTGCATGAATCTGAGTTTTTTCTTTCCTGTTTTTGATAGGGTTGGCTAAGGGTTTATCAATTTTATGAATTCTTTCAAAGAATCAACTCTTTGATTCATTAATTCTTTGTGTTGTTTTCTTAATTTAAATTGCATTGATTTCTACTGTGATTTTTATAATTTCCTCACTTTGGGCTTTGGGCTTGAGTTGTTTTTCTTTTTCTAGAAGTTTCACGTGCAGGATTAGATTGTTCATGCATGTTCTTTCCATTTTTCTGATATGGGAGTTTAGTGCTCTAAATTTCCTTCTGAGGACTGCTTTCATTGTGTCCCACAGGTTCCGGTAATTTGTATTTGCATTTTTGTGCAAATGTTGATATCATCTAATTTAGTCTCTAACTTCTTCTGTGACCCACTGATTGTTTATAAGAGTATTCTTTAATTTCCATGTATTTCTGTGGTTCTTGTGGGGTATTTTAGTCATTAATTTCCAATTTTATTGCACTATGGTTAGATAATATGCAAGGAATTATTTCAGTTCCTTTGCATTAACTTAAGCATGTTCTGTGAACTAGTATATGATCTATTTTAGAGAATGACCCATGTGCAGTTGAGAAGAACGTGTATTCTGATGCTGATGGATCGAACACCTGGTACACATCTACTGGGTCCATTTGTTCACAAGTTTGATTCAGTTCTGTTATTTCTTTGGTGATTTTTTGTTTGGTAGATCTCTCTGTCTGTGACAGTTTGGTATTAAGGTTCCCTCTTTTAACTGTATTATTGTTTATTTGGTTTTTCATGTCTATTATGATTTGTCTTACATAGTTGGGTGCTCCCATATTTGGTTAATATGTATTTATGATTGCAATCTCTTCCTCTGGAAGTTTTCCCCTAACTAGTATGTAGCAGCCTTCTTTATCCCTTTTGATCTTTCTCGGTTTGAAGTTAACATTGACTGAAAACATTATAGCCACCTCTGCTTTTTTCTGGGTTCCTGTTGCATGGAGTATTGTTTTCCATCCTTTGATTTTTAGTCTGTGAGTTTCCTTTTAAGTGAAATATGTTTCTTATACACAGCATATTGTTGGGTTTTGTTTCTTAACCCACTCTGCCAGTCTGTTTCTTTTTATTAGTGAGATGAGATCATTTACATTGATTGGTATAACTGATATGTACTGACTCATCCCTGTCATGCTATCTTTCTGTTGTTTTCTAAATTTTCTTGTTTGTTTGCCCTGCTTAGTGGTTTCCTTTTCCTGTTTTTCTTAAGGTTGTAGTTATCTTTGTCTCTTTCTAGAGTGTCCTTTAGACCTCATTGCAGTGTTGGATTGGTGGCCATAAATTTCTTCAGTTGTTCTTTGTCATGAAAGTATCTTATTTCTCCATCAATTTTTAAAGATAGTTTTGCAGGATACATCTATCTGGGTTGAAAATTGTTTTTCTTTCAGGATTTGCAATACTTCACTCCAAGCTCTTCTTGACTTGAAGATTTCTGCTGAGAAGTCTTGTATAATTCTGATATGCTTTCCTTCATAATTGATCTGTTTTCTCTGACAGCTTTTAGTTTTCTGTTCTTGCACTGAATTTCTTTTTTTTTTTTTTTTTTTTTTTTTTTTTTTTTTTTTTTTTTTTTTTTTTTTTTTTTTTTTTTTTTTTTTTTTTTTTTTTTTTTTTTTTTTTTTTTTTTTTTTTTTTTTTTTTTTTTTTTTTTTTTTTTTTGCGGCACCAGGGTTTGAACTCACAACCTCGCGCCTGCCAGGGCAGGTGCTTAAGGCACTGAGCCAAACTCCCGGCCCTGGTTTTTTGAGGCAGGGTCGCACTATGTAGCTCAGGCCGGACTTGCGCTCACGTTGTAGCCCAAGCCAGCCTCGAACCCACAACGCTCTGCCTACCTCATTGCACTGAATTTCTGATATCCTAATTATTGTATGTCCAAATTGGAGTTCTCTATGCCCCACTGAGGTATATACAGATTCTCTTCCCATGTGTGGAAAATTTTCTTCTATTATTTCTGCAAATAGTCTTCATAGGTCACTCTTATTGACCTCTACTTTTGCATTGACGCCTATTAATCTTGTTTTGTTTCTCTTGGCATCCTCTTGCAGCTGTTGAATTGTAGTTTCCTGGTTCCTTGTTATTTTTAATGAATATTTTCTTTTGTGATCATAAGCTTCCATTCTGTCTTCAAGGTCTGAGACTCTATCTTCATCTTCATTCAAGTGGTTTTCCCAACTTTCCATGGAATTTTTCATTTCCTACATTTCCCTTTGCATCTGTTTCATGGATTCTGTTTGTGTCTTATACTGTTCATTCAAAGTTTCCATCATTTTCTTAAGTTCTTCTGTTTTTTTATCTTGCTCTTCTTTAGATACACACATTTCTTTAATAATGATTCTCATTTCATTTTTTAGTTGAGAGAATATTTCTGATTTGAGTTTCTCTATAGCTTCATTGAGCTGTTTCTTTACTGTAATTTCTATCATTTCAGAAATTTCAGTTGTGTGACTCCCACTGTCTTCCATTTCAGTGTCTCTTGGGTTTGCTCTCAGTGGGCTGGGGGATTGAGACTTCCTCTTGGTCTTTCTTTTTGTCATTTTCTTCGAGAACGTGTGTGGCTCTGTGTGCTGTGAGGCTGCCTGGACATTCTCCTGGTGGGTTGCGGTGGGTCGTGGGACCAGGTAGAGCTGGATTCTGTTCACAGCTAGTGAGGGCGACCTCATGGAGCATGCAGGTGGAGCCTCTGCCTTACTGGGTGGGTGCCAAGACTTCCCGGTCCCAGGCAGCTAGGCAGAGTGTACCCCGTAGTGTGACACCACCTGGACCGTGTGTCTGGATGCAAGGAGTTCAGAGCTTCTGGTGTGCCAGGCAAGCCTGGGCAAGTCCCAGTCTTACAGTGCCGGGGTCTTGCTCCTGGCGAGGTGGGCCTGTGAGCTCTAGGATCCGGCACGCATGCCGCTCCACTGAAGAATGGAGCTTGTGTGTGCCCTGCGCTCTGGTGGGGAGAGCCCAGACTCTCCAAGGCCCTGCAGCTATGATGGTCAGTCCCTGATGAGCAGCTCCGGGGTCCTGGGCTGGGCTGGGCTGAGTACCTCTGTGTCCTGTGAGGCTGGCCAGGTGTTTCCCTGGTGGGTCGCACTGAGTCATGGAACTCGGTAGAGCTGGATCTTGTGTGCAGCTAGTGAGGGTCCTTTCCACTTTAAAAATTTGCATGCGATGACTTGTAATCTTTTACCGTACTTTACATTCTTGCCCATTCTGCTATAGAGTTCACAGTGTTAAAGATATAACTGTTTTGACCACCGTCTGGGAGTGAGTCCTCTCTAGCTGCACAGAGGATTCAGCTCTGCCCAGCCCGCAGACCGTGCCATCCATCAGGGGACACATTGCCAGCCTCACAGCTCACAGCTGTACTGCACCGAGCCCAGCTCAGAGACCTAGATCCACTCACCAGGGAGTAGCAAGCATACCTGCAGGGCCTTGGAGAATTTGAACTCTGCCCATTAGAACACAAGGTGCCAGCTACATTGTTCAGGCCATGCAACATGTCCCAGAGGTTGCAAACTCTGCCCAGCCAGGATCAAGGCTCTGGCACTATATACTTAGGATGTGCTCTGGTTAGCCTTGCACTCCAGAGGCTTTGAACTCCTCACAGCCAGATGCAAGTTCCCAGTGATGCCACACTCCAGGGTGTGCTGTACCTAGTTGTCTGGCTTCTGGAGATTCTGAAAACCATCTAGCCAGGCATGAGAACCTAGCGCTACATGCCTGGGGTGCATCTCTGCTAGCCACCTGGGTTGCAGAAGTTCTAAACTCTACACAGTCAGTCTGTTTGCCCCAGTGACAAGTTCCAGGGGTGTGACCCTGTTAGCTGCAGGGAGGATACAAACTTTATCCAGCCCAGCATCCCAGAGGAACCCAACAAAGTACATCAGGGAAACACATGGCAAGCCTCACAGGCCACAGACCCCAAGGATCCAGTGCCATAGTTTGAGGGTGTTCCCCAGCTAGCCACAGGGTTATTAAAGGACTGAAGGTCTATCGAGGACAGTGTTCCAGTGCCATCCATCAGGAGGCTGCTTGGCCAGCCACACAGGTCCCAGAGGAAAATGACAAAAATGAAAGATTAAGATGCAGTCTCAGTCTCCCAGCCCACCAAGAACAAACCCAAGAGACACTGAAATGGAAGACACCAGGAATCACACAACTGAACTGTCTGAAAAGATGCCATCTGAAGTAAAGAAACAACTCCATGAAGCTATAGATGAAATCAGATTGGAAATAATCTCTCATGTAAAAAATGAAATGACAATAATTATGAAGGAAATGCTGTGTGAATCTAAAGAAGATCAAGCCAGTTGTGGGGTCCCAGGCACTTCCCATGTTAGCTGCCCCTCCACAGTGTAGGGGAATGGGACATATGCTTGGGTTTCTCTGACCCCAGGTTTCCAGAAAGGTTGCAGGGTATGGGACAGGCTTCTTCAGACTCATGCAGTTATACTGGGGCTTCCTTGATGGCCAGGGGTGCATTGTGGTGGGGCTGCTTCTTCTATCACACTGTGCATCTATACTGGGCCTCTTGTAATGGTGGCAGGTACAGAGGGGTGTGTTTGTCTGATTCTCCTGGTGGACCATGACTGCCCAAAGGAAGCAAGAGTCTCCAATGGTGGTTTGCAGGTGCATGGGGCTTATCTGGCTGTGTGCCCCTGCTCTTGATGGCTGCCAATGGGAAGCAAGCCTTCAGATGTCAGCAGCCAACAAGCATGGGCAAATCAGGATTCAATTCTTTCTCAGGATATACAAAGAAGAATGATGCTTGATGTAGTTTCAGTATAACAAATGAACACAGATGTGGGCAGGAGTTCTTATTGCCTTGCTTTCTTTGAGGTTTCTCAGAAGAACATTTTCTGTCCTAAAACGATACTAGACTGAATATTCTTCAAGGAATTGAAATCTCAGCACCTGGAATATAAAGTGCCTGGCATATACAAAGTGCAAAATAAATGTTTGTGAATACTGTACAATAAATCTGGGTTGAAAATGACCCAAACTGCTTCTGTAATAGATTATGAATCTTGAATCTTGGTTGATTTCTTAATGATAGTCATTATTTCTGGAGTGAGGAATCTCAGTGTTGTTTTAATTTGCATTTCTTGAATGACCAATGACATTGAACATTTATTCATATATTTATTTTCCATTTATATTTCTCATCTGAGATCATTCTTTCATGCATATATCTTGTAATCTGAGCAAGTAGTTTGAATATAATAATATGCAATATAGGAACCATTGTTAATTTCCTATTATGTTGATTTGAAAATTTATACCATTGTTTTTAGTCTTTTTGTTTTAAGATTTAAAAAAGATATGTCTGTGTTTAATAGAATTTTTAAAACGCATATCAATATCAGGTTTGCTCCTAAATAGCTGATGTTGTTGGCAGTGATTGGTTTCTCCTCTCATAGGAGTAATGGGTGTTGAATGCAAAACTATAAATATGTTCATCAGGTGCTTTATCACTAGGCTAAGTCCCCAGGTGAGTTGAAAGAAACTATACCTTGCTATATATTTGACCTAGTGCATTCCCTCAATTTAAAAGGGAAAGGAGACAAAAACACCCAGTTAATGACCTAGTACTAATTAGGCACTGATTAAGGAGCTTACGATTCATTACTAGAGGTCATTCATGGACTTAGGGGAGAGAGAACAGTGGCTGCACCAGTAAACAAGCCCAATCTGGGAACCAGCGCCATGCACATGCCGCCAGAGGACTGGGAACAGCTAGACCCAAGCCTCTTTTCATGATTCAGCACCATTCACAGACTGGGGGGAGAGAGAATAATGATCACACCAGCAAACAATCCCAGTCTGGGAACTAGTGCCATGAGTGGGCCACCACCGGACTGGAAACAGCCAGACCCCAGTGCCTCTAGCATGTGGGCTGGCAAACAAATGTACCAACCCCCAACCCCCATCTCCTCCTTAAGCAACCAGCTTATCCAGAGAAACACAGGCTATGATGATAGCCAGGGAGGTGAAAAGCAATTGGATGCCTGTCAGGTTTTGTTGTTTCACTAAAATTGCAGGTGTAGGGCCAGTGGTCTGATCATAGACTCAAAGGATATTGGTACACAGTGTGGCACATAGGGATATCTCCTTTTGAGGGTTGTAGCCATTGTTGATTCTCTACGGTCTGGTTTTGAGATCCTATATCTTTTCCATTGTTTTGTTAGGTTGGGTTTTATTCTCTTTTATTTTGTTTGATTATGTTAAACGTGATGGCAGGAGAAGCTATTTCAAGGATAGCAAGATATATTATGGTAGCGATTTTGGATTTCCTAGTGGCTTGTTTGAAGTCCTTTATCACATTCGTTGTTTTCTTTTTATTATTTCTATTCTTTTCTGTTCTGTTTGATTTATACTATGTTCGAGGTTATCTGCAGCTATTTTGAGGACATCAAAGGACATTATGATAACTATTGTTAATTTCACAATATTTTGAAGTCCTGTATCACTTTCACTGGTTAGTTTTGATTGGCTTTATTCTGTTTTATCCTCTTTAAAATAACAAAGATCCATTACTATAGATGGACCCCTTAGCAGCAATAAAAGAAATAATGCAGTTGTTTATGCTACCCCATCCACAAGAGGCCCAAGAATAATCCACCCTAAATCTTCTTTGTCTTAGTTGCTCTTCTCTCATTGCTGAGATAATGTACCCAATGCCCAAGGTTAAAGGTGGGAAAAGTTTATTTAGCTCACAGTTTGTAAAACTTTTAGCCCATAATCTGCCTGCTCCCAAGACAGGATGCCACACGGCAGAGGGGCAACAGTACATGGTAGTGAAAGACAGCAAAAGCATTGGGTGGGGGCCATGGATTAGACTCTTTCCCTTATATTATAGGCAGGCTACCTGTACTAGCATTGGACCATGAGTTAATCACAAACTCTAGATTCAACCACCTCTGAATAGCCTCTCTCCCATTGCTGAATGTGGCTTTGGGGTGACCTCTAGACACAAACTATAACACTCTTAGACTACACACTGCTGACCAGGCTGGTTGTATAATTACAGAAATTCTACTTTGTATTCTCTATACTCTGTCATATCTGCATTAATTAGCAAATGGACCATATTCACATGACTGCTGCAGAGAAAATGAGTTTCTCAGCTTGTGATCAAGTATGCACAGAGCAAAAGTCACCAACCACAAGCCTAAGAAACCACAGAAAAGCATGAGTTGTACTCTATTTGTAACTAAACTCAAAATTACGCAAGAGACTGTGTAATGTGAAGGAGCTCACTAAGGAAGGTCTCACAAAAGAGTGGAAAAGACACCCATTCTCTTGGTTCCACATATGTTAACACAGAAACATAAAGAAATTCTTTATTTCTCAGTGTGTTCATTATTAGTGTATAAGAATGGTATCAATTTTAGTATGCAGATTTTATATCCTGCCACTTAGGTGAAATTATTTATTGCAATATGGCAGATAGCACCATGGTGGAAAGGTGTAAGAAGTATATATATCATGGTGTAAGAAAAGGAAACAAGAATAATTTAAGGACCAGGTTAGCTCTTTTTATTATGACATGCTTGCAGAGAAATTTTAAAAACTACATTAATGCTTTTTGAGATCAGCTTCCTCTATTTCCTAATCACTATTCATTGGCACTTTAAAGATTTCATCAGCTCTTAACATTTTCAAATACAAATCAAGCTTTCAAGTTTTCTTCATTTAGTGGGCTATTATCTATGAATTCATAATATATGGCTTTTCCTGGGTTAAGGTCCTTTATTCTATATCTACAAGATATGTTCAATAAGCATGGAGAATGTTTATATTTTTAAAAATATATTGCAGTAAAAAGCGCTTTGCCATTATTCCCCCTTAAAATAGTCCCCTTCAATTCTAACACAGTTTTCCTATCATTATTAACACTTTCTGAAGCAAATCTGAAAGTTCTTTTTCAACAGTGTCTTTAGATTCCCTGGTGTGGTTGTCTCTGTGTCTTGAGTTAATTCAAAAGATTTACCTTTCATTATTATTTTGACTTTAGGGGGGAGCCGAAATCATATAGTGACACCACTGGAGGATAAAGTGGATGAGGACAAGGATGCAATGATTTTATGAGTGTGTTTTTTCCATTCAAATAGCAGTTAGGAGCAGTGTTCACTGTTTTTGAAAACACATAATAAAGACCCTCACAAAAAAGGACTTCCAGAACTGCTTCAGAAAGAACAGTTAGAAAGAACAGTGTGATTATTGTCAGTATATCTTGTACTTTAATTTTTGAGATTTAAACATTTGCCACTTATATTGATCAACTTGAGTAAAATAATGTAAACTTTAATCAAGAAAGATGTTGAGTTTTCTCAAAACTTTTTTTCTATACATTGAGATGATCATATGTTTTTTAAGCCTATTCCTGTTAATGATGTATCACACTTGTTGATTTTGGTATATTGTACCATCCTTGTATTTCAAGGATATATTCCACTTGACCATAGTGAATTATATATTTAATGTGCTATTGAATTTGATTTTCTAATATTTTGTTTAGGATATATACATTTATGTTCATCAGGAATATTCATCTGAAGTTTTATTTATTTGTTGTTTCTGTATCTAGTTTTTGTATCACTGGAATGATGATCTTATAGAATATGTTTGAAAAGATTTCTTTCCCTTTAATATTTTGAATAGTTTAAGAAGAAATAGTGTAAGTTCTTCATTAGATACTTAGTAGATATCTGCTGTGAGGTGTCAGGTCCTAGGTTTTTTGATGGAAGTCTTTTGCTATTGATTAAAGTATATTGTTCATTCTTGTTCTATTCAAATTTTCCATTTCATCACAATTCAATTTAGATAGCTTGTTTGTGTCCAAGTATTTAACCATTTCTTCTAGAGTTTCCAATTTATTGGAATAGAATGTTCATGATCATGACAAATGATCATTTGTATTACTCTGGTGTTAGTTGTAGTATCTCTAGATTATTGTCTGATTTTGTGAAAGTCTTCTCTCTAATTCTTTGTTGGTCTCATTAAAGGTTTTCAAATTTGCTTAACTTTTCAGAAAAAAACTGTTTCATTAATCTTTTTCATCTCTATCATATATTTTGGCTTTTGTCTTTATTAATTTTCTCTCGACTAATTCCCGATTAGATTACTATTATTTCTGCCAGTCCTTCAACATGCACTGTTAGGGCATCCACTTGAGATAATTTTATTTTTTGATGCAGGTATTTACTGCTATGAATATTCCTCTTAGAACCACTTTTTCTGTATCCCATATGTTTTGTATGTTTTGTTTCTGTTTCTATTTGTCTCAAAGAAATTTTTAATTTTCTTGTAATATTTTCAATCACCCACTGGTTATGTAGGAGCATGGTCTTTAATTTGCACATATTTTTACTGCTTATAACTTTTTTCAGATTGTCGATTTCCAGTTTCATTTCATTGTTAGAAAAAATATCAGACATTATTTCAAATTTTTCTGAGTTTGCTGAAATATACTGTGTGGTTTCACACATCATCTATCCTGGAGAATGTTGCATGTGCAACAGTGAAAAATGGATATTCTATAGTTGTGGCATGGAAAGTTCTCGAAATATCTGTTGAGTTCTTTTTCATTTTCTTTCAAGCAATTTAAGTACTATGTTTCTTTGTTGATTTTTTTGTCTGAATGGTTGATCTGCTGATGTAAGGTGAGGTGGAAGTTCCCCACTATTTCTGTATTACAGTTTATCTTTCCCTTAAAATATATAATAGCTTCTTTCATATATTGAAGTGCTCATATATTAGGTGAATACATATTTACAACTGTTGCATTTTCATTGGGCTTCACACTTTCATCATTACACAATAGGCTTGTCAATATTTTTTATCTTTTTTTATTTCTTTTCTCTTTTTTTACCTTGAAGCCCATTTTATCTGTAAGGAGTATAATCAATCTTCTTCTCTTTGTTCTCCACTTACCTTGAATAACTTTATTCATTAGTGCACTTTCAATCTATGCATGACCTTATAGTAAAATGAGTATCTTGCAGACAACATATAAGTGAGTCTTTTTAATCCATTTGGCAATTGTTTATTTTAACTGGACAATTTAGCATTTATGTTCATTGTTGCTATTGATACGTTACAGGTTATTTGTTTTCTTGATTTTTAGTTGCTTTTTAGACACGTCATTTTTCTTCCTCCTGTACTGCATTTTTCTTTCATTAATTTCCTATAGGAATAGGCTTGGATTCCATGCTTTTTAAATTTTAGTGAATTTGCCATAAATTTCTATTTTGTGGTTACCATGAGACATTATTGTATAATTTATTTTAAATAAATAGCAGTTTGGCATTAATCAAAGAAATAAAGTGAAAAGCAGTATATTTAGTCCTCTCCCCACATATTTGGAGTTCCTATTTCGATTTACATCTTTTTTCTATTGCTTATAAATTGTAAATATATAGTGGAAATTATGATTTATTTAATTCTGTCTTTTAATCTTCTATTTAGGTTATGAATAATTTCTTCCTCCTGGCATTGTTACTAAAGATACATTTAAAGGTTATGTTGTCATTTACACTTACCTATGGTTTTGGTACCTTAGGATGTGCTTTTATTGCACAGTAGTGCTGCTCCCATTTACTTTGGAGAAATTCCTTTAGCATTTCTTGAAAGAGAGATCCACTGTTAATGAGTTCCTTCAGCTGTTTGTATGTTTGTTTGTTTGCATGATTGAGAAAGCCTTGATCTTATCTATATTTCTACATGGGCAGGTTTGTAATGTATAGTATTTTTGTTCTCAGTTTTTGTTTTACTTGCATACTTTGAAGGTATCCTCTCATTTTCTCCTACATTGCATTATTTCTGCTGAGATGTCTGCTTTAATGTATATTGGTATTCTTTTATAAGTGATGTATTTTTTATCTCCTGCTGCTCTTATAATTATTTTCTCTTTGATTTTTAATAATTCTTTGTGTATTTTTTTGAATTCACTTTTCAGTTGTACTTGACTGGAGATATTTTTCTCTTCCACTACCTGTATTTTGTCTTCATTCTTCAAGATAGGAAATTTTTCATTCAATATGTTATTAAATATATTTTTGTACTTATTTTACTTTCTTCAATTCCTATTTAATATTGGTTAGATAGCTTGATGATGTCCTATAATTTCTTAAAATTTCTCCATTTTTAATTCTTTTCTTCTTGCTTTGCTGACTAAGCAATTTTGAATATTTTATTGGTGTATGTTTGCAATACATAATGAATACATTGCTTATGGAGACTAGGCAGATGACAGTAGATGCTACTTCTTTTTTTTTATCACTGTTCCCTCCTCTCCATCTACATTTTCTCTGTTTCTTATTCCCCTTTCCTTTTACAAAAGAGCTGTCTCCATATTTTTTACTATCATTCTTTTAATTTACTCCTTATTTACATTTGAGTTTCTCACATTCAAGCTCATGTGTCTGATTTATTTTAATTAGCATTGTGGCCTCAAGGTGTTTTCCTACAAACAACTCAACTTTATCCTTCTTTATGGCAGAGTAGTAGTGTTCTGTTTATACCTTTTCTTTATTCATTCATCTGTTGACAGACATATAACATGCTGATAGACATAAAATAGCTGAAAGGGAAACAGTTAGATTGAAAGAAATGTCTTTTAGTTGCTTCTATGATTCCCATACTTTTTCATTTAATGGCTGTATGAGTTTACACTCTTTCCAAAAATGTAAGAGTTTCCTTTTTTACCATATCTCATCAGCATTAGCTTTATTTAATTTCTTTATGATAGTCACTCTTTATGCCATAAGATAGAATTTCAGTGTAGTTTTCATTTGCACTTCTTACTGGCAAGAGATGTTGAACATTTTTGCATGTATTACTCCTTGTGAGAAATGAGTATTTATTTCATTTGCCCACTTTTTGATTGGATTACTTATTTTGGGGGGTCTAACTTTGGGGGGTTCTCTATGTATCTTAGGTATTTTCCTTTGTCTGAGGAATGACTTGCACAATATTTTCCCAATCTGTACACTGTATCTTTACTTTGTTCATTGTTTCCTTTGCTTTGCAAAAGTTGTTTTTAATTTGATATGATTCCATTCGTTGACTCTTGATGTTACTCTTTTGTAATTCAGGTTCTATTCAGAAAGTCCTTGACTACAGCTATATCTTCAAAAGATTTTTCTATTTCATATTCAAAGAGAATAACTGTTTCAGTTTTAACCTTTACCTCTCTGATCCGTTTTCATTTTAGTTTGCTGCATGATGAAAAACGTGTGTCTAGTCCCCACATTCTGCATGTGTATAGCTGGTTTTTGCAACAACATTTATTAAAGAGACTAACATTTCTCCAGTGTGTTTTTGGTCCCTTTATCAAAGATCAGGGAGTGAATTGCCTGGGGTTGTTTCTGGATTCTGTATTCCATTCCATTGATTCATATATCTACTTTTGTGCAAGTAAAATCTTGTTATGTTCACTATAGCTTTGTAATATAATTTCAAAATCGGTGTTTCCATGACTCTTCCTGTAATCTTGCTGCCTTCAATTACTTTCACTATTCTGTGGTTATCCATTTTCTTATGACCTCAGGGTATTTTTCTCTCGTTGTGCTAGGAATGCAGTTGATATTTTGATTGGGATTATTGTAAATCTGTATATCAGTCTTGGAAATAGGGTTATTTTGACTATATGTTATTTTTGCCTATTCAAGGACAGGAATTTATCTTTCCATTCTTCAATATCTACTTCAAACTCCTTTTTCAGAATACTGAAATTTTTGTTGTACAGTATTTCACTACCTTAAAGCTGTTGTGAATAGTACTGTTTTCCTAAATTTCAGTGTTTATCATTGGTATAGAAGAGCAACGTTGCTTTTTGTGTGTTGATTTTGTATCAACAATACTGAATGCTACCCTATTGCATTTGAAGCTTGAATATATTCCTTCTGGCATAAATTGTTCTGTTATCTAAATTTGGATCCCCTTCTCAAGGAAAGAAATTCTTAGTCTTTGGAGTCTGTTACACAAAACACCTGATTCAGCTTGTGATAGAATGGAAAATTTAGGTTTTGTGACTGCTACATTGATTTGCTTCTAACGTAGTAGAATCTATGTGTGGGAGGTACATTTGTGCTAGCTGGTTGTTGCCACTGCCTGTATGATATTATTTCAACCCTCAGAGAGAAACAAAGAACTATGTCTACACTGAGCAGCATCCAGTGCTGCAAGGAATAGGTATTGTACTGCAGTAAACTGGAGATACAGTAGTTATTCTGCATCTATTGATCCCCTTTGAGTGCCTTTGAAGTGACATGGATTGTGCGGAAATAAATTAATGCTGTATTTAGCAGCTGCCACACATGGACCTTCATCACATAATGGAAGTTGCCAGTGGGAGAACAGGTGTTCCTTGGGTACTATAATTTACTCAAAAAAAGGCACAATACTGCGCTCTGGAAAATTTTATCTGACAATGTTCTATATCTCAGACCCATGCACAGTAACTCTAAAACATTAGTGAG
Source organism: Dasyprocta punctata (assembly GCA_004363535.1). Lineage (NCBI taxonomy): Eukaryota > Metazoa > Chordata > Mammalia > Rodentia > Dasyproctidae > Dasyprocta > Dasyprocta punctata. The sequence goes on along the minus strand of RJWM01004365.1, from coordinate 41,066 downwards.
TTGATAAATATGGAAGTAAATTTGATTTTATTTATTTCTAAATTTATTATTTGATGTTTCAGGTTATAATGACTCCATTAGTTGTGAGGAGTTGATACTTGATAAAACAAATCTTAATTCTTTTTATTCCCTTTCCTTCTTCCTCTACAGTTTCTCATCACTATGTTCCATTCTGTTGTACAAAACTTCTATCTCTCTGATTCCTACTATCTTTTATTTTGCTCTTTAATTTATTTGTACTGTGTTTTTTTTTCATATAGGAGGAACTATGTGATATTTAATCTTGTATGTCTGCTTTATTTCACTTACTATCATGGTCTCAGGGTACATTTATTTTCTGACAAATGACAAAATTCATCCTTCATTATGACAGAGTAGTCCTCCATCATGTACAAACACTACATTTTATTATTCCATTCAATTATTGATGAACAAGTAGGCTGATTCTGATATTTAGATATTTTGAGTTCTGTTCCTGTAGGAATGTATAATGTATAGGTATCAAAATAATATGATGCTGTTATCTATTTGGAGACCATACCTAGAAGGATATTATTTGGATTGAATGAAATTTCTACTTTTTGTTTTTCAGGCATCTTTATTCAGCTTTCTGTTATGGTTCGATTGTTTAAATTTCCATCAACAATGTAGAAGCATCCCTCTCCTGCCAGGTTTCACCAGTATTTGTCAGGACTTGAATTTTCGATGATAGCCATTTTTTTTAACAGAGTAAGATAGATTATCATTGTAGTTTTAATTTACATTTCTCTAGTGGCCAGAGATATTGAATGTTTTCTCATGTGCTTTTCGGCTTTTCATACTTCTTTTGAGAAATGTGTATGCATTTCAGCCATGTATTTCTGTTTTAAAATTAAGCTTTTGAGCCGGGCATGGGAGCACATGCCTTTAATCCCAGCACTTGGGAGGCTGAGGTAGGTGGAGCATTGTGAGTTCGGGGTGGCTTGGGCTACAATGTGAGCGCAAGGCCGGCCTGAACTAAGTAGTCCGACCCTGTCACAAGAAACTAGGGCTGGGAGTTTGGCTCAGTGGCTTAAGCCCCTGTCTGGCAGGTGCAAGGTTGTGAGTTTGAGCCTGGTGCCAAAAATAAATACATAAAATAAAATTAAGATTTTGATCAATTTTTATTTTATTTTAATACTTGGTGAGAAATATGGGTTTAGAGTCAATATTCTGTATGTGCATAGCCAGTTTTTTCAACAACAATTATTAAAGGGGCTGTCTTTCCTCCAGTGTGTGCTTTTGGCCCCCTTGTTAGACAGAAGTTGCTTTGGGTGTTTTCTGCATCATCTCTTCTATTTCATTGACCCACAAATCTGTTTTTATGCCAGTCCCATGTTATTTTTAATCAATTAAGTTTTGCAATATATCTTGAAATCCAGAATTTGATGCTTTTGTTTTGATCTTGTTGCCCAGGTTTGCTTTTACTATGCTGGATCTCTTGTGGTTCCATACAAATTTTAGGATTGTTTTCTATAATTCTCTGAGAAAAGTTATGAATGTTTTAATTGAAATTTCATTATTTTTGTATATCATCTTTGGGATTATGTATATTTTGACAATACTGTTTCTTTCTATCTATGAACAGAAATTATATTTCCATTCTTTGATGCCCTTCAATCTCCTTTTGACAGTACTATAGTTTTCATAGTAGAGATAGTTTATGTCTTTGGTTAGGTTAATTTCTAAGCATTTAGATTTTTGTGATGCTACTAAGATGGCATTATTTTCTTAATTTTTCTTGTTAAATCCATTAAAGGGTCTGTGAATTCTACTGATTTTTGTGCTGATCTTGCATCCTTCTATTTTGCTGAATTTGGTTATTAATGCTAGTATTCTTTTGGTGGAATTTTTGTCTTCTATCCCAAGAATCATGCCTTTAAAAAATTCACTTCTTCCTTTTCTCTATGTATCCATTTGTTTCCTATCTGTTGCCTGACTGTTTTGGTTAGTGTTTTGAGTAGTATATTCAGCAGGAGTGGAAATAATGACTGTCTTTGTCTTGTTCCTTGTTTTAGAAGGAGAGCATTTAGCTTCTTCCCTTGTAATATGATATTGAGCAGTGTTTTTTCATAAATGGCTTTCATCAGATTGGGATAAAGACATTCTATATTATTTTGTTCAGGGTTTTCTATTTATCCTGAATGGATGTTAGATTCTGTGAAAAGTCTTTGCATGTCTATTAGAATAATCATGTGATTTGTTTCCTTGCTTCTGTTTATGTGATGTGTCACATTTATTGATTTTTAAACATTTAACTATCCTTGCATACTGGAATGAAGTCTACCTGGTCATGATGAATTATATTTAAGATACCTTCCTTTCTGTTTTCTGGTATCTTGTTGAAGATTTTTGTGTCCATGTTCATTAAAGTGACTGGCCTGGCATTTTCCTTGTTTGATTGGATCTTTTTATTGTTTTGGTAGTATAGTAATGATAGTTTCAATGAATGACTTTGGTAGTACTCTTTTCCTTTTTTATATATATATTTTTAATATTTTATTGATAATAAAAGACAAGGCAGAAGAGAATCCCCCATACTTGCTACATTGCCCACTGTAAAGAGATGCTTGGGTTGCTGACCAGAGGCCTGGCCAAATCTACAAAACAAAAGTTGGTTGATGTTCCTTGATTGCTATCAATCCAGCCAGACCTCCGAAACAGCAGGTTGCTCGCGGGGGGTAGGGGGAGAGTGTTGTCCCTGATTCCAAGCCCGCGCGCCAGTGCTGCTCGGGCGGGCAGGGGCCCCTCGCACTCTTTTCCTTTTTATTTCATAAAAGATTTTGAGATGTATTGTGCTCTACTTCTTATAATTCTGTGGTAAATCTATTGGTTTATGGGCTTTTCTTATTTGCCAGGTTATTTTTTATCACTGCTTCAACTGCCTTTCATGTAATTAGATTATTTCAGGTTGAATATCTTTTGATTGTTTTATTAATTTTTGTGTATGTAGGAATCTCTCTTTTTTTTGTAGATTTCTAAGTTTACCAGATTACAGATTTCTGAAGTAGTTACTAACAGTCCTCAGGATTTTGGTAGTGTCTACTGTGGCTTCCTTTTTCATTTCAAATTGAAATGATTTCAAAATTTTCCTTCTGCAGTTTGGGAACTTTGACTATGGATTGGTCTATTTTGCTCACTTTTTCAAAGAAGCATCTTGTTAATTCATTGATTCTTTTTATTTCTATTTAGACTCAATTTCATTAATGTTTGCTCTGATCTTTATAGTTTTTTTCTTTGTATGATATTTGGATTTAGTCTTTTTTTTTGAAATTGTGGTATACTGTTAAATTACTTATTCCAGCTTTCTCTGCTTTCCTGATGTATTCTTAGGTATAAATTTATCTTTTAGGTCTACTTTCATTAGTTTTGATAGGTTCTTGCATGAGGTAGTGAGAGTATAATTTGATTTCAGGTATTCTCTAAATTCTTTATTTCTTCTGTAACTCATGCATTATTAACTTGTTCATTGTTTAATTTCAGTGTAATCATGTAATTTCTATAATTCTTTTGCCATTGATTGTCAGTTTTATTGCATTTTGACATAACAATATGCATGGGGAAATTTTTGGTTTTTTTTATTTACTTAATCCTTCTTTATGGGCTTAACTATGTGGCCCATATGGGGCAAAGTTCCATGTGATGCTGAGAAGAACATGAATTTTTTTGTTGGAATACTCTGTAAATATTCATGAAGTTCATTCCATTAGATGTGTGGTTCAACTCTGATATTTATTGATTTTTGTTATTTTTTATATTCCTATGGCCCCGCCAAGTCTCACGTAATCATGGCATGGACAGGGCTGAGTCTTGCGTTCATGATTGGTTTGTTGTCTGGGGCTAGGACTGGTGGTGTGAGTGTGGCACCTGCCCAAGGGCAGAGCCAACATACAGCGTAAGGGCAGGAAGAAGGCGTATCTTCCCTCTCTTGTAAGTTTGTGCTTTGCTGTTTGCAGCAGCCATGAAGTGCTGCCCGCCAGCCATGCCACCCTGCCTTGCAGCCAGCTGAGTAGAAACTGAAACCTCCAATATTGCAAGAAATAAACCTTTCCTTCCCTAATTTTGGGCATTAGTTATTTTGTGTCAGCAATGACAGAAAATGAACTAAGACAACTTTCTAACTAGTTAATCATTATTTTTATGATGAGATAATGGGTTTCTGGAATAAAATCATATTGATATTTATCTTATCCTTTATGACAGTAGTATTTGTTTTATGAATTTGTGTGTGCTGTTTTTCCGTGCATATACATTTGTGTCTGTTGCCATCTCCTGTAGAAATTTTACCTAAGTCAATATGTAATGAGCTTCTTTGCTTCTTCTCACTTTGTTATCAAGTTCACTTCATCAAAAAATAGGTTATCTTCTGCTTGTTTTCAAGAATCTGTTTCATGGCATAATGTTTTTCATTCTTTGAATTTTAGTCTTTGACTGTCTTTTTAGATTAACTATATTTCTTTTATACAGTATAGTATTGGGGTTTGCTTTTATGTAATGTATCAATTAATGCCTTCTGTTTGGATATTTAAGAATAGTCACATGCAAAATTATTGATGAAATGCATTGAATTAATACTGTCGTTATGCTTTTTTCTTGTTGCTCATTTACTTTTTTTCCCTTTCTACTTAAATGCATATTTTGCCAGGAGTATAAATTCTCTGAGACATTTTGGCACTGTTGGCTTCATTGCCTCTTTCCAAGATTACCTTGAAAATTATGTGAGGTTCTGGTTTGGTGATCCTGAATTTCTTTATGGTGCTCTTTGTCATGGAAAGACCTTATTTCTCCATCAATTTTGGAAAAAAAATACTTTTAAGGATATTTAAGTCTGCATTGAAAGATGTTTTCTTTTAGGACTTGAAATACTTTAATCTGTCCTGACTTTAAGGATTGTTTGCAAAAACCTGCTGTAGTTCTAATGGGTTTACATTTAGAAATGATTTGCTTTTTGTTAACAGCATTTAAAATTCTTTTCTTTTGTGAATTTGTGTGATTTGATTATATGCCAGTAAGTTATTTTCTGATCATGGCTACTTGTGGTTCCATATGCCCTGCTTCTCTGCATGTTAAATTCTTTTCACATATTTGAAAATTTTTCTCCTATTATTTATTTAAGCAGCATTTTTATGTGATTGATGCTGCCTTTTACTTCTTCCATTATTCAATTTAATCTTAGATTAGTTTTCATTTTGTCATATAGCAGCTGTTATTTCAACTATTCATTTTCTTTTGTTTTCAAGGTATTTCTGAATAACTGGTTACTGACATTAGCCCTGTCTTCTATTTATTACATTCTCTTTTGACATTGATTATTTCTGCTTTCATGCATTCAATAAAACTTTTATCTCCTGAATTTCTTTTTGGCATCTTCTCATGGACACTAATATTTTGATAACCTATTTATTCATGTTTTGCATAGTTTTGTTTAGCTATTCTACCATTTTGTTGTATCTTCTGTAAGCTTACTGATGTTTCCAATACACCTATATTCTCTGTAGTTATACTATTTTTTCACTTACCTAAACACTTTATTCTTCTGTTGTTTATGTCTCCTATTTTCCCCTTTTATCATTTCATATAATGTAGGTATCTGGATTTTTATTTCCTCCTCACTGACACCCGCTGAATCAGCTTTGAGGAAGTTTTGAGTTTTGCAAAACATTTTTTTCCTTTTCCTCATATTTTTAATATTGTGTAAGCACATGAGTGTGTGTGAATGTCCTTGAATGCTGAATTTTCAGGTTAATTACAATGGAAAATTTTGTTGCTAATACGATAAGCTTTTTTATTTATGTTGTTCAGTGCCATACTCTCAGTATGACTATATTTTTGTCTCTTTCTGAATATCCAACTGTCTCTGTTAATTTTGGATGGGAGGATATTCTCCAAAAATAAACCACGAAAATTTTAATGGCATAAAGACAAGCCGTTTATTGACATACAACAAAAATCTATTTGTACCAACTACTATGTCACTCTGTCAACAACAAGACAATAGTAATATCAATTATAGAGTCAAAAACAGACTGGATATTAATATATGATGAAGACCAATAGAAGCTAGCACTTAACCATAGAACATAGACATATATTATACACAAAGACAAACCAAATATTGACATACAATAACTATTTGCTAAATATTGCAACTGCACCATCACTCACAACAGAAATTAATTCAGTATTAATAACATAGACTTAAATAAATCTCTAAATATTAATATCAAATTGTAAAGATGGAATGGCTGGGCAACAGGAGAATGAAAGAAGTCAAATTTGAAAAAAAATGAAAAATCTGGGGATTTAACTCAGTGGCATAAGCGCCTGTCTGGCAGGCATGAGGTTGTGAGTTTGATCCCTAGTACCAAAAATGTAAAAAAAAAAAAAAAGAGTAGCCGGTCGTGGTGGTGCACACCTTTAATCCCAGCACTCAGGAGGCTGAGGTAGGAGGAGCATTGTGAGTACAAAGCTAGCGCAAGGCTGGCCTGAGCTACATAGTGAGACCCTGCCTCAAAAAACCAGGGCCGGAAGTTTGGCTCAGTGGCTAAAGTGCCTGTCCTGGCAGGTGTGAGGTTGTGAGTTCGATCTCTGGTGCCAAAAAAGAAAAAGGAAAAATATGAAAGAGGAAAAAAAGTGAGCCAAAGCCTTCTATTAAAGAGGAGAGGAAGATTAAATGAAAGAACAAGAAAACCAAAGAAAAAAGAAGAGAGGAAAAAATGATGAAAAGAGCAATGTAAAACAAACAACCCGAAACTCAAAAAAATAAAAAATGAAGAAAGAACAACAAAGAAAGAAATGAGTCCAAAAAACTCTTGTTTGTTTTTGAATGAGTGGTTTCTTTCTTACATCTGTAGTATTAGTATCTACGGATCTGAGGGAGGGATAACAGGCACTACTAAGAGATCTTTTGTTTCCTTGCTGTAGTTTTTCTGTATTGAGTGCTGCTTCTTTCCTTCTCTTTTCTTCTGGGTATGTTCGGTCAGTGATTTCCAATTTAGGGCTGAAGTGACTCTGACGTCAGTTTCTATGTTCTGTATGTTCCAAGCCATGACTTTCTCTGCCTCTCTTGAAGGTCTGCTGTTTTTTGAGTTGCTCATTCTGCTGTAGAGACACCTCTGCCCATTTGCCTTAGGGTGTTGAAATTGTCTGAACCAAGCTTTTATCCTTATTTACATTTGTGTATGATGCATTCCTAATGATGAAATATCATTTCATATTGTGTTAATCTCAACTTACAAACTTTCCATCATTTTAAGAAGCAGTGCAGGTGAAAACAAGCATATAGGTTCATTTCTATTATCCTAGCACTACTGATACAGAGGCAGGGGGAGTATAATGAGTTTGAAGCCAGTTTGGTCTCCATAGTGAGTTCAAGGCAAGTTTCACCTATAAAACATTACCCTCTCTCAATGAACACCAAAAAGAAAAACAAATATTGTAGGTGAGTATAGAATTATGAATTCCTGGTTATTATCTTTCAGCACAAGCCATTAGGTCTCCTGCCTTGTGCTTGCTAAAAAATATCTACTGGTCAAACTTCTATTATAACATGCTCTCTATTTCTAAAAAAATCACTATCATGTATCTTTTGTTATCTTTGCATTTTGTTTGTGATTCAAGTAGCTTACTAACTCTATAATTTGAAGTATTTCCACAATTTAGAAAAAATGATTAGCAAAATAATTTATTTTAGTGTTTCATTGAGTCCAATTTTATGAACTATACACATTTGAAATCACTTCATAATTCTCTTATATGCTTTTTAGGATTTCACAATATATTTCTGTGCATATTTTCTGAAGGCTGTATTCCAGTTCACTCCCATCATCTTCTTCATTGTTCCCAAAACATCTAATTAGCTTTTTTTAATTTGAGGAATTATACTTTTCAATCTTGACATTTCCAAATAGACTCTTTTTAATACACTATAGTATTCACATAAAATCATTTATTTTAAGAAGTTATCCATCTTTTCCTTTCATTTCTGCAATGTATTGCTTATAAATATTTAAAATTCTTTATAGATGACATTTACATTTGCATCACCAGCAGACCTGTCTTTATTGTCAGTTTTCTGGATATAGCTGGTAATTGTATTGAATGCCACATAATATTTTCTGTTGGTAAATATTCAATTCATTCTTTGGCTAGATAATGATATTAGAGGTTGATGAACTTTGTACAACCTTGCAATTTCTGGTTTTAGATAAGGTTGAAGCCCTGGATTACTTTATTCTATTAGTTTTCATTTCTCTGCCTTCAACTGAGAGGTCAATGTACTTTTTATGACTTATTTCTCTGAAGTCTAATGTTTTTCTTCCAAAACTGTCAAATAAAAACTATTCTTCATGTCTGAATATTTTCCTATAGTTTTCATATTTCAATCCCAAGTATACCCTGTATTAAACAAATGCTCTCTTTAAGGTTCCCCTGCTCACTGCCAAAATTTTTCCAGATTTTCTATCATCTTGTATATCTCCATCAGACGTCTCTGGGTTTATAGTTTTACATCTCTTGTGTGTACCCAAATTTATTAAGAGCTACAGAAATCCTGCTAACTTTTCTGAAATTACTCCCTTCAAATGTTTTAGACCCTCTGGTGTTCTTTGTGTCAGTATCTCAATGCTGACTTCAATCAGATAATTTGCTTGTTTTATCCAATATCTGACACTGATTTACTATCATACTTTACATACATTATGAATACCTAGTATGATTTGGATTGAGAATATTCCCTTATGACCTCATACACTCATAGACAAAGCTTCAGAAAGGTGATTAAACCTCAAATTGAAATAGCTAACATGTTATTGACAAGTATGATCTGGTTGGAAGAGATGGCTTACTTAGTGTATTACCTGAAGGGCACCATTCTCTCCCTGGCTTTTGCCTTTATCATCTGCTTCCTGACCTGCATAACGTGAGGAGATATTCCCCCACCATGCTCTTCTGCCATGCCACTTCTTACTTGAAACTGTCTGACCATAGACTGAAATAGGAACCAAAATAAACATCTCCTTCTTTAAGGTGTTGATGTCAGTTATTGTGCCTCAGTTACAGGAAAAGTGAATAAGATGAATTTTGGTAAGAGAAAATTGGAGTCATTGCTGTGATTAAAACTAGCCATCTGGTTTAGAAACTTTGGAAGTGGTTTGTAGGATGAGTTTGAAAAGTTGGGAGATGCAGGTTAGAGTGGCCTTAGAAGGTTGCAACCCAAGCTTGATGTAAAATTTTGGGTGGAGCTCAGAAAGTCAGAATGCTGATGAAAGTCCAGATGATAAATGCTAGGCTCAGGAGGCTTCAGTTTGGAACAAGGAGTTCATTTGTTGTTGCACTAGAAGATGTGTGTTACACTCTGACAAAAAATATATCTGCATTTTGCCCATGTCCTGAGACTTTGAAAGAGAATGAAAAATTTAGTGTGTTAAACTTATGTGATGGAGGAAATTTTAAGAAAGTCCAGTGTTTAAACTGTGGCGCCCAAACTGTCTGGTACTTTTGGCCAACTCTACAACAAGAATCAAAATGATATAGCACAATTGAGTGATTTTAAATATTTTGAGTTTTGTCAGAAATAAAAGATTTGTCAGGTTAAGATATGGAAAATTTTGTTGGGAAAGAAAATGGCTGCTAAAAAAATTAGTAGTAAAAAGAAGTCAAGTACTTTACACCAGGACAATAGAAAAGGTAGCTTGAGAGTACCTGAGGAACCAGAAATACAAAATATTTCTAGGTTAACAGGTGCGAAAGTAAAATTTTGCTTTGAGAAGAAAGCCCTACATCACCCTGATGGAAAAACATTGCCTATTAAATGTTTCGGTCCTGGATTTATTTCACAGTGCTCAGGTATCCAGGCATTCAAAGTATTGTGCAGCCATAATCAAAAGAGGCCTGGCTACTACTTACCTGGGAGCAGACCTTGACATAATCTATGTGGTGCAAGTTTTACAAGAATGCAGAATGCAGTTTTTACTGCGTTTTGGAGCTTTCCACCTAGATTCCAGAAGAAAGTCTGGAAACTAGGTGGTGTACCCCTGACAGGGCAGTGAATGAAACTGTGAGAGCAAAGTTGAAAGTGCAGTGTAGACTCCAGGAAAATGGAGAATCCAGGAACATGAAACATCTTAGGAAACACACAGGCAGTGAGAAATGCCACCCAAAGAAAAATGACAATAAAATACTGAAAACTCCAGTGCTCTAGATTTGGAGACATCCTGTCCCTTTGGGGCTTATATTTTTGTTCCAGGTGTAGGGCAAGGAGATTTAAGATTTAAAATTTGCCCTGTTGAATTTCAATCTTGCCTTATTCCATTCCGTGCTATGTCTCTATTTCTTCCCTTTGGAGTGGGAACAGTGTGCCATTGTACATCAGCAGTTTTTTCTTTCTTATTTTTACAGAGCCACAGAACTAAGTGTTTACCTTGAGTTTCAAAGCCTTTGTACTCGGTCCTTTTAGAAATACAGGAACTGTTAAGAGTTTAGAAACTCTTAGAGATGAAACAAATACATTTTGCATGAGGAAATACACATGAATCTTTTGGAGGCCAGTTAAGGAATGTTATAACTTTTATCAAGAATGTCAAAGGCCACACCAGCGATCAAGCTCAGTCTGGGAACCAGCATCATGTATGGGCCACCACTGGACTGGAGCCGCCAGACCCCAGCCTCACCCCATGAGTCAGTGCCATTCACTGATCGGGGGAAGAGAGAACAAGACCACACCAGCAAGCAAGCCCAGTCTGCGAACTAGCACCATGCACAGGCCACTGCTGAACTGGAACAGCCAGACACAAGCCTCTCCCTGTGATTCAGCACCATTTGAAGACTGAGGATAGAGAGAGCAAGGCCAAACCAGCAAGCAAGCCCAGCCTGGGAACCAGCGCCATGCACGGGCTGCCACCAGACTGGAACACCAAATCCCAGTCCCTTCCTGCACGTGGGCTGGCAAACAAGAAGCACCAATCCCCCCACCCCCATAAGTAACTGGTTTATCCAGAGAAAAACAGGCTGTGATGATAGCTGTGGAGGTGAAATGCAATTGGAAGCCTGTGAGGTTTTGTTGTTTCACTAAAATTGCAGGTCTAGGGCCAGTGATCTGATCAAAAGTTCAGAGGATATCAGTATGCAATGTGGCATCTAAAGGGGGTCTCCTTCTGAGGGCTGTAGCCATTGTTGATTCCCTATGGTATGGTTTTGCAAGTCCCATATTGTTTCCATTGTTTTGTTTGGTTGGGTTTTATTCTCTTTTGTTTTGTTTGATTATGTCAAATCTGATGGCAGGAGCAGCTATTTCAAAGATAGTAAGATATATTATGGTAGCAATTTTGGATTTCCTATTGAATTATTTTGAAGTCCTTTATCACATTCATTTTGTTTTTATTAATTCTATTCTATTCTGTTGTTTGATTTTTACTATGTCTGTAGTTATCTGCAGCTATTTTGAAGATATTGAAAAGCATTATGGTAACTATGATTGATTTTGTAAAGTTTCGAAGTCCTATATCTCTTACACTGGTTTGTTTTGGTGGATTTTATTCTGTTTTATCCTTTTTAAAAAAATGTCCACCATTGTTTTGCTTTTTTTTTTAACTGGACATTGAAATCACAACCTTGTGCTTGTCAAGCAGGTGCTGTGCTGCTGAGCTATATCCCCGGTCCCACCACCATTTACTAAAGAGGTTGTATTTTCTCCAGTGTAATCTGTCTTTGAAACATATTTTGTGAATTATCAAAAAGTGATACAAATTTGGTGCATATGAAAGAAGGCAGCACCATATACCTTTTGTACTTAATGACTAGCTTCTTAATATGTGTTTATACATGTTTTTCTTATAGAAGCTATAAAAACCTGCTTCAACTGAAATATAATATGCTTGTTATATTCTTCTCTTCTTCTAATACATGGGATAATGTGGAAAGTTTTGCAGACATACTCCATAATTTTTTTTCAATTAGGATGTGTATGTATATTGTACTTTAAAGTCTCATTTAAAATGAAGTCATACAATCATATTTTCAATCATAATTGCTAGTCACAATTCTTGTTGCCACATATAATAGTATTGAATATGTGTTTATAATTATTATACACAGGTAAATGTTTTAAAACAAATATGTGATAGACATTAAAAATTTCAAGACACAGGGTAATTTATTCAATGATTAGTTTGTTGAATTTAATAGAGTTTTAGTGGACCCTAAGCACCAAAACATGTTCCTAGTATACGCTTTTGACATGCACAACATAATATAACCACAGAAACACCAGGATAACCCAAGAATATGCATTGACAAAAATGTAAATTTTATGGCTCAAGAATATTAATTTCAAATAATTTTCCCTATTTAAACCAACATTTCAATGATTTCAGCATCTATTGTATATAAGTAAAAACACCCATAAGTAGAATTCTTCTTACTACTCTGAATTATACATTTCCCATTAGAACTTCTTATAAGCTCTACTTTGTTTTAAAAAATGACCTTGATTGCAGGTGTTTTTTAGATTTTCTTAGACTGAGATCTTTAAGAAATTTAATTGGATGAGGAAAGTGGTTTAATTTCTAAAATTAAGATTGTTCTCTAATTTTTATAATTTTGGAAAATAGACATAATCTCATAGAGGTAATACAAACTTTCTTTTTATTGTGAAATGCAGAAAATAATTTTCTTTTTCTTCTTTCATATGTAGCTTTCTCAGTTGTTGCCACAATTTCAATATGGTTTATCTTTATTAAAATGTGTATCTTAGTCCCCAGTGGAACAATGTTGAGAAGTATTGAGTACTAAAAAGTGCGTTACAGCTCCTGCCTGGCAAACATGAGATAGTGACACTAACTGTTGGTATAAAATTTTTTAAATTTAAAAAAGTGCATCAATATGTTTCTTAAAGGACTTGATTACCTGGTTGAAGAGAAGGTTTATATAAACCAGGGCAGCTACATTGTCTACATCTGCACATGCTCATTATTATGATTTAGGTCTAAAATATCCACCAAAAGTCTATTATATTTAGAGCTGTTTGGAGGTGGCTGGATCATGAGGCTTCTAATTTCATTAGCTGATTCATTTGTGAGATTGTTTGATGGAATTAATGGGAGGTGATACAAAGTTGAAGTGGGGTCTAGTTGAAGGAAATGAATCATGACAGTGTGACCTTGGTGACTATATCTTGTCCATGATCTCTTTTTCCTTAACTCTTTCCCCTTCTCTGGTTTCTGGCTGCCATGAGGTGAGTACCACTTTTTTTAAGTTGATTTTTTAAATTAAATACTCTTATAGCAATGAAATCTGATTAACACATACTATTCTGCTTTCCATCCTGAGTTGATACAGCACAAAACTTTCGCTCAAAGTTCAGAAAGTTCCAGTGCCATTCCTTAGGCTTCTAGAGCCATGAACCAAAATTAATGCCTATTTAAAAAATAAGTTACTCAGTATATTATCTCATTTTTGTCATGATATTTGAATGTGCTGATAAAATTATTTTTTTATTTGTTTATTTTTATTTTATTTTAAAGACAATAAAGCAAAACAAAACAGAACAAGGCACATCAGAACAAAACAATGCAAGCAACACAAGACTTCAAAACAAGACAACAGGAAATCAACAGTGGCTACCATAATGTCTCTTGTTTTCTTCAAAATAGTTGTCCATACTGTCACACACAACAAATTCACACACAAAAACTACTATAAAACTAATCAAAAGAATGAAAGCATTACAGGACTTCAAAACAAGATAATAAGAAATGAAAAATGGCTACCATAATGTCTCTTGCTTTCTTCAAAACAACTGTCCATACTTTCATACACAGTAAATTCAAGCAAAATAAAATACTATAAAAACACTCAAAACAATGAAAGCATTTCAAGACTATACAACAAGACAATAGGAAATGAAAAGTAGCTACCATAGTGCCTCTTGTTCTCACTGACATAGTTGTCCATAACTTCACAAACAATAAATTCAAACAAAACAAAATAGTATAAAAATAATCAAAATAAAAGAATGGAAGGATTACAGGACTCCAAAACAAGACAATAGAAAATGAACAATGGCTACCATGTTTCTTTTTTCTTCAAAATAGCTGTCCATACCTTCACAAATATTGAAATCAAATAGAAAACAGACTAAAATCAATCAAAACAAATGACTGAAAGCATTAGAAGACCTCAAAACAGGATAACAAGAAATGGACAGTGGTTACTATAATGTCTCAATTTCTTCAAACCAGTCATTAATACTATCACACATAATAAAATTTAAAAAACAAAAGAATAAAACCAATGAAAACAAATGAATAAAACCAGTGTAGAACTTCAAAACAGGATGATAGAAAATCAGCAATAGCTACCATAATGTATTGTATTCTTCAAAATAACTGTTCATACCATCACACATAATAAAATCAATTCTTGTGAACTATTTAGGAGAAATTCCAGGCATGTATAAGCCTACACATACATATCTATCCTGTCGGTATTAGAGGGAAAAACAAAACAAAACAAAAACAGACAAGTGAAATAGAAACAAAAGAGACAAATAAATAACAATAACAAAAAACCCACAATAATAACAGTGTAGGTTTTCAAAACAAGGTGGTAGGAACTTAACAACGATTGTTCTTTTGCATAATTATCTTTAAAAGAATTACTCAGATTACCAGATATAGATATGCAAATTTGATCTACTCCCATGAATGTTAACTATTTTGATCCAAGAACTAATAGAATTAGTAGTAAAATCATCTTGGCTATCTTAAATATATATATATATATATATATATATATATATATATATATATACAAACTTATACCTTTTTTCTTCTCCCTTCTTTCTTCTCTACCTTTCTTTATCTGAGTTCACTTTCCCCTGTGAGCAGTTTCTTACCCTTTCACAATATCAATTAAAGATTTGAATCTCATTTGCACTTTCTGTTTCTTACACTATGAAGACAATATGGTACTTACACATGGGAGTTTGATTTATTTCACTTATGAGTATGGTCTCAAGTCGCATCCATTTACCTATAAAAGCCTCAATGTGATCCTTCTTTATAGCTGAGTAGTCTTCCATTGTATAAAAGTACCACATCATTTTTATCCACTCTGTGGTTGATGGGCACTTGAGTTGTTTCCAAGATTTAGCTATTACAATTTGTGCTACTATAAACATCGGCACATATATATCACTGTGGTATGATGATTTCAATTCTGGGAATATGCCACAAAGTGGAATAGCTGGGTCAAGAGGGACATCAAATCCCAGGTATTTGCAGAACCACCACAGCGATTTCCACAGTGGTTGCATAAGTTTGCACTCCAACCAAGAGTGGAAAAGAGTTCTTTTTTCCCCACATCCTTTTCCAGCATTACTTATTGGATATTTTCTTGATCCTGGCCATTCTTTCTGGAGTGAAATGGAATCTCAGTGTTGTTTTAATTTGCATTTTTCCAATGAATAATAATGTTGGACATTTTTTCATGTATTTATTTGCCATTTGTATTTCATCATCTAAGAAGTGGGTATTCATCTAAGATGCCAATTGTTGGTTTGGGTCTTTGAATTTTGGGAACCTGATTTTTTTCATTCTTTTTATGTTCTAGAGAGAATTCCTTTGTCTAAGGAACTGCTGACTAAAATATTTTCCCAATTCGTGGGTTTTCTTTTTATTCTGTTGGAGATTTCTTTTGACACGTAAAAGCTTTTTAATAAGATGAGATCCCAGTTGTTGATTCTGGGAAGTATTTCCCATGCTGTTAGATTTTTGTTCATGAATTACCTACCTACCCCTATGTCTTCAGGGTTTCTGCTTACATTGTCTTCCAGTAGATTTAGTGTCTCTCTTTTAATATTTAGACCCTTGATCCATTTTGACTTTAGTTTAGTTCATGGAGATAGACATATGTCTAGTTTTAGTTTTTGGCATATGGAAAGCCAGTTTTTCCAGGACAGCATATTAAAGAGTCTTTCTTTTTCACAGTGAACATTTTTGCCCCTGTTATGGTTTATACATTGTTTCAATATCTAGAAGTCTAGAGGCTTAATTAACTCAGCAGCTCTACATCCTGGGGTGTAGATCACAGTTACCTATTCATTGTGTCAATTTGAGAAGTTTAAATGAGAGACTCAGCAGGGAGCCAAGGTTCTTACTTTATAAATATACTCATCCTGTGCAAAGGAAGACAAGGAGAGTTGTGAATGCTACACCCGCCCTGGGGACGTGTCCTGTGTACAATATAAGGGAGGAGAAGAGGCTTTCTCTTGCCTGCTTTTACTCTGGCTGCTTTTCCTCGGCTGTTGCCTTGAAGTGTTGCCCAAGTGCCATGCTACCCTACCTTGGAGCAAGCTGATTATGGACTGAAACCTCCAAAAATTGTAGGATAATTTTGGGTGTTAGGTGCTTTGTCTCAGCAATGAGGGAAAAGTAGCTAAGACAGGCTCCTTTGTCAAAGATAAGGTGTCTGAGTGTGTTTATAGTTATGGCTGTATTTCTAATCTATTCCATTGATCCTCACATCTGTCTTTATTTCATTAACATGCTGATTTCATCACAGTAGCTTTGTAGAATCAGTTCAAGTCAGGGATTGTGATGCCTCCTTCCTTGTCTAGGTTGTCCAGAATTGTCTTTGCTATATTTAGTCACTTCTGGATCCAGTTCAATTTTAAGAATGATTTCTCAAGGCACCAGCACAGTAGGCCTGGGACTCGCACAGGCTTGCCTGGCATACCAGAAGCTCTGAAATCCTTGCAGCCAGACTCAGGGTCTGGGGAGTGCCACACTCTGGGGTACACGATGCCTGGCTTCCTGGGACCGGTAGGCCTTGGCACATGACGAGTAAGACAGAGGCTCCACTGGAAGGTTCCGGGAGGCTGTCCTCACTTGCTGAGCACAGGATTCAGTTCTACTGGGTCCGGTGACTCAGTGTGACCCACCAGGGGAATGCCCAGTGAGCCTCACAGGACACAGAGATACTGAGCCCAGCCCAACCCAGGACCCCAGAGCTGCTCATCAGGGACTGAGCAGCATAACTGCAGGCCTTGGAGAGCTTGGGTTCCCCCCACCAGAGCACAGAGTGCATGCAAGCTAAACAGTTCAGTGGTGCAACATGCACACCACATACTAGAACTCACAAGCCCTGCCCAGCCAGGAGCAAGGTCCTGGCACTGTAGGTCTGGGACTCACCCAGGCTTGCCTGGCACACCAGAAGCTCTTAACTCCTTGCAGCCAGACTCAGGGTCCAGAGATGCCACACTCCGGGGTACACTCTGCCTAGCTCCCTGGGACTGGGAGGTCTTGACCACCAACCAGTAAGGCAGAGGCTCCACCTGCACACCCTGGGAGGCCGCCTTCACTTGCTGTGCACATGATCCAGCTCTACCCAGTCCCGTGACTCAGCGCAACCCACCAGGGGAACATCCAGTCAGCCTCACAGGACACAGAGCCACATAGGTTCTAGAAGAAAATGACAAAATGAAAGACAAAGAGGCAGTCTCAATCCCCCAGCCCACTGAGAACAAACGGAAGAAACACTGATATGGAAGATAGTGGGAGTCACACAACTGGACTTTCTGAAATCAGAAAAAATGCAGTAAAGAAACAGCTTGATGAAGCTATAGAGAAATTCAAATCAGAAATATACTCTCAGCTAAAAAATAAAATGCGAATCATTATTAAAGAAATGTGTGTATGTAAAGAAGAGCAAGATAAAAAAATAGAGGAACTTAAGAAAATGATGGAAACTTTGAAAGAACAATATAAGACACAAACAGAATACATGAAACAGATGCAATGGGAAATACAGGAAATGAAAAACACCATGGAAAGTTTGAAAAACCGCTTGAATGAAGCTGAAGAAAGAATCTCAGATCTTGAAGACAACTTGGAAGATCATGAACATGAAAGAAAAGATCTCTTAAAAATAGTACAGAACCAAGAAACAATTCAACAGCTGCAAGATGATGCCAAAAGAAATAACATAAGATTAACAGACATCAATGAAAAAGCAGGGGTCAACACTAATGACCTGCAAAGACTGTTCACAGAAAAAATAGCAGAAAACTTTCCAAACATGGGAAGTGAATTTGAAATACAGGTAACTGAGGCATACAGAACACCAATCAATCATAACCAAAACCCAGACATATACTAATAAGGGTATCAGAAATATAGCACAAGAACAAAATACTAAAAGCTGTCAGAGAAAAGAATCAGATTACCTACGAAGGAAAGCCCATCAGAATCATGGCAGACTTCTCAACACAAACCTTTAAGTTAAGAAGAGCTTGGAGTGAAGTATTTAAAATCGTGAAAGAAAACAAATTTCAACCCAGATTGATGTACCCTGCAAAACTATCCTTAAAAATTGATGGAGAAATAAGATACTTTCATGACAAAGAACAACTGAAGAAATTTATACCCACAAAACCAACACTACAAAGAGTACTGAAAGACACTCTAGAAAGAGACAAAGATGGCCACAGTCTTAAGAACAACAACATAAGGCAACCACTAAGCAAGGCAAGTAATTGAACAGAAAATGTAGAAAACCAGCAACAGAAAGATATCATGACAGGGATGACCCAGTACATATCAGTTATATCAATCAATGTAAATGGTCTCAACTCACCAATAAAAGAAACAGACTTGCAGACTGGGTTAAGAAGCAAAACCCAACAATATGCTGTGTACAAGAAACACATTTCACTCAAAAGGAAATTCACAGAGTAAAAATCAAAGGCTGGAAAACAATACTCCATGCAAAAGGAACCCAGAAAAAAGCACGGGTAGCTATTATGTTCGCAGATAATGCAAACTTCAAACCAAGAATGATCAAAAGAGATAAAGAAGGTCACTACATTCTTGTTAGGGGAAAAATTCAAGAGGAAGAGATTACAATCACAAATATATATGCACCAAACAGGGGAGCACCCAACTATGTAAGATAATCCCTAATAGACATGAAAAACCAAATAAACAATAATACAGTTATACCAGGGAAACTTAACACCCCATTGTCACAGAGAGACAGATCAACCAAACAAAAAATCAGCAAAGAAATAGCAGAACTGCATCAAACTTGTGAACAAATGAACCTAGTAGATGTATACCGAGTATTCCAACCATCAACATCAGAATATACATTCTTCTCAGCTGCACATGGGTCATTCTCTAAAATGGTTCATATACTGGTCCACAAAACATGTTTAAGCAAATGCAAAGGAACTAAAATAATTCCATGCATACTATCTGACCATAGTGCAGTAACATTAGAAATGAATGGCAAAAAACCCTACAATAACTGCATAAACACATGGAAATTAAATAATACTCTTCTAAATAACTATTGTATCGCAAAAGTTAAAGAAGAAATGAAACAATATCTACAATTGAATGAAAATGCAAATAGTATTTACTGGAACCTGTGGGATAAAATGAAAGTAGTTCTCAGAGGGAAATTTATAGACCTAAACTCTCATATCAGAAAAATGGAAAGAACACACATAAACAACCTAATGATGCACCTCAAACTTCTACAAAAAGAAGAGCAAGTCAAGTCCAAAGCCCAAAGAAGGGAGGAAATTATCAAGATTAGAGCAGAAACTAATGCAATTGAAACTAAGAAAACAACACAAAGAATTAATGAATCGAAGAATTGGTTCATGGAAAGAGTAAATAAAATTGATAAACCCCTAGCCAACCTTATCAAGAAGAGGAAAGAAAAATCTCAGATTCATGCAATAAGAAATGAAAAGGGTGAAATCACCACAGACCCAGTGGAAATACAGAGGATCATCAACACCTACTTTGAAAACCTTTACTCAGATAGATTCGATAACACAGAAGAAATGGATAGATTCCTAGAAACTTATGACTTACCAAAGCTGGATCAAGAAGATATAAAGCTGCTGAATAACCCAATTTCAGCTAATGAAATTGAAAATGTAATTAGGACACTACCAACAAAGAAAAGCCTGGGCCCTGATGGATTCACTGCTGAATTGTATAAGAAATTTAGGGAACACTTAATGCCAACACTCCTCAAACTCTTCAGTGGAATGTAAAGGGAAGTAAGTCTCCCTAATTAATTCCTGGAAATAGGTATTACCCTAATACCAAAACCAGAGAAAGACCCAACCAAAAAAAAAAAAATTACAGGCCAAACTCCCTAAAGAATATACATGCAAAAATCCTCAATAAAACACTGGTACATAGAATACAGCAAGTCATCAGAAAGATCATACATCATGATCCAGTGAGATTCATCCCAGGAATGCAGGGATGGTTCAAGATAGGCAAAGCAATACATGTAATGCACCATATCAATAGGGTCAAGGACAAGAACCACGTGATCATCTCAATAGATGCTGTAAAAGCTTTTGACAAAATCCAATACCCATTCATGATAAAAACCGTACTGAAAATTGGAATAGATAGTCTCTACCTCAACCTGATAAAAGCCATATATCATAAACCATCCGCCAACATCTTACCAAATGGACAAAAACTGAAAACTTTCAACCTAAAATCAGGAACAAGACAACGATGTCCATTATTACCACTCCTATTCAACATAGTTCTGGAAATGTTAACCAGAGAAATTAGACAAGAGAAAGAAATGAAGTGATTGAAGACAGGAAAGGAAGAAATTAAATTATCATTATCTGCAGATGATATGATACTCTACATAGAAGACCCCCAAAAATCCATTAGAAGACTTCTAGAAGTAATAACTAAATTCAGTAATGTAGCTGGATACATGGTGAACACTCAAAAATCAATAGCATTGCTGTACACAAACAACAAAGTCACTGAGAGAGAACTAAGTGAAGCCACACCCTTCACAATATCATCCAAAAAATGAAATACATAGGAATCCACCTAACAAAGTAAGTAAAAGATCTATACAGTGAAAATTGCATTACTCTAAAGAAGAAATCGAAGAAAGTTTTAGAAAATGGAAAGATATTCCCCGTTCATGGATAGGAAGAACAAACATCATAAAAATGGCCATTCTCCCAAAATTATTATACAGATTTAATGCAATCCCAATCAAAATACCACTTGTCTACCTCACAGAGCTAGAGAAAGCATTCCTGAAATTCATCTGTAACCAGAAAAATCCTAGAATAGCAAAGCACTTCTGAGCCACAAAGGAAAGGCAGGATGCATCACAATCCCTGACTTGAAACTATACTACAAAGCTACTGTGATAAAATCAGCATGGTACTGGAATCAAAACAGACCTGAAGATCAATGGAATAGATTAGAATATAGAGCTACAACTACAAACACACTTAGCCACCTCATCTTTGACAAAGGGGCCAAACATGTACACAGGAAGAAAAACAGCCTCTTTAACAAATGGTGCTGGAAAAACTGGCTTTCTATATGCTGTAAACTAAAACTAGATCCATGACTATCACCATGGATAAAGTCAAAATGGATCAAAGATCTGAATATTAAAGCAGAGACACTAAACTTACTAAAAGAGAGAGTAGGTAAAATTCTTGGTGACATAGTAGTAGGCAGAGAGTTCATGAACAAAAATCAAATTGCAGGGGAAACACTTTCCAGAATCAACAACTGGGGTCTCCTCTTACTAAAAAGTTTTTGCATGTCAAATTAAATCTCCAACAGAGTGAAAAGAAAACCCACGAACTGGGAAAATATCTTAGCCAATTGCCCATCAGACAAATGCTTCTATCTGAAACATACAAAGAATTAAAAGAAATCAGGCCCCTAAAATTCAAGGACCCAATCTAAAAATGGGCATCTGACATGAATACACACTTCTCAGAGAAAGAAATACAAATGGCAAATAAATATATGAAAAAATGTTCAGCATCAATGGTCATTCAGGAAATGCAAATGAAAACAGCACTGAGATTCCATCTTAGTCCATAAAGAATGACCAAGATTGAAAAATCAACCAACAACAAAGCTGGAGGGACTGTGGGGAAAAAGGAACTCTTCTTCACTGTTGGTGGGAGTGTAGAGTGTTGCAGCCACTGTGGAAGTCAGTGTGGAGATTCCTCAAGAAGCTCAGATTAGAGAACTCATCCAACCCAGCTATCCCTCTTCTGGGCATTTTCCCAGAAGAATTGAAAACATCATACCACAGTGATATATGTGCACCCATGTTTATAACTGCACAATTTGTAATAGCCAGATCTTGGAAACAACCCAAGTGCCCATCTATCAAAGAATGGATTAAAAAGATGTGGCATTTTTGTACAATGGAGTACTACTCAGCTATTAAGAAAGATTGCATTGAGACTTTTATAAGTAACTGGACACGACGAGACCATACTCATAAGTGAGATAAATCAAACCCACATGTGTAAATACCATATTGTCTCCCTAGTGTAAGATACTGAAAAAGTATATATGTTCCAAAATCTATAATAAATACTATGTAAGGGTAAAAAACAGTGGAAAGAGCAAAAGTAATTGGGAAGGGAAAAGGGGGAAAGAGGGAAGGGAAAAGGTAAAGATATAAATCTGTATATGTGTATATGTAAGATAACAAAAACGAACACACTATGGAGTGTATTCCTTACTGAGAAGGAAAAGTTCATACTCATATGATTAGATCAATTTTGCATGTCTATATCTGTTAATGTAAACAACCATTTTAAAGAAAGCGATAAGCAATATTGCAACCATTGTCAAGTTTCTATCGTCCTGTTTTGTAAACCTGCAATGTTGCTGTTGTGTATTTACTCTCGTCGTTTTTTTGTCTCTTTTGCTTTTTGTCTTTGTTATATGTGTCTTTTTTTTCCGCTTCAAAAAAGACAAAAATAAGTAAATAAACAAAAAAAATTTAAAAATAAAGAATGATTTCTCTAGATCTGTGAGATATGCAAATGGTATTTTGATTGGAATTGCATTAAATATGTATAAAAATTTTGAGAGAATGTTCATTTTCAAAATGTTTGTTCTTTCTGTCCATGAACAAGGAATGTCTTTCCATTTTCTGAGATACTCTTCCTTTTCTTTTTTCAGAGTACTACAATTTTCACTGTATAGATCTTTTACTCCCTTTGTTAGATTGATTTTTAAGTATTTCATTTATTTGGTTGGTGTATGGGGTATGCTATGTCTCCCCAAGTCCTCACATACTTTTTATGGGGCTAACTCTGGCCTTTGCTTGTGTTCAGTTTGCTGTACCTGCCCAGGGGTGGAGCCAACATACAATGTAAGGGAAGGCGGGTCTTCCTCTTGTTTGCTTGCTGTTCCGCCTCTCTCTCTCTCTCTCTTGCCAGTGCGCCTTGCTGCTCGTGGCTGCCAGGAAAGGCAGCCCTGCCCCGCCACACTGCATTGGAGCCAACTTAAGCATGGACTGAAACTCTTGAGAAACTGTAGGAATAAACTTTTCCTTCCCTAATTTTGGGCATCAGGTATTTTGTCTCGGCAACGAGCAAAAAGTAACCAAGACAGTTGGTATTGTGAAGGGTGTGGTTTATATTATTTCTCTCTCAGTGAGTTTGTTCTTTGTGTACAAGAATGCTATTGATTTTTGAGTGTTGACATTGTATTCACCTACATTACTGAATTTTGTTATTACATCTAGAAGTCTTTAAATGGAGTTTTTGGGGTCTTCTATGTAGAGTATCATGTCATCTGCAAATAATGGGATTTTAACTCTTCTTTTTCTATCGTAATTCCTTTTATTTCTCTCTCTTATCTAATTGCTCTGGCTAATGTTTGCAGCAGTATATTGAATAGGAGTAATGATAGTGTATGGTGTTGTCTTGTTCATGATTTTAGAGTGAAAGTTTTCAGTTTTTGACCATTTAATATGATGTTGGCTTTGGTTTGTCATATATGACTTTTATCAGATTGAAGTAAAGACCATCTTTTCTAATTTTCCATATTCTTCTTATCATGAGTGTGTGTTGGGCTTTATCAAAAGCTTTCTCTGCATCCATTGAGGTGATCTTACAATTCTTATCTTTGGCTCTATTTATATGGTGCATTACATTTATTGATTTTTTAATGTTAAACCATACCTGCATTCCTGGAATGAATCTCACTTGATTATGGTGTATAATCTTCTTGATAACTGGCTGCCTTCTGTTTGCCAGTATTTAATTGAGAATTTTTTGTTTCTATGTTCATTAGGGAGTTTGACCTGTAGTTCTTTTATTTTTTGGTTAGATCTTTCTCTGGTTTTGATATTAGGATAATATTGGCTTTCAGGATTGAGTTAGGGAGAATTGCTTACCTTTAAATTTCATTGAAGATTTTGCACTGAGTTGGCATTAAGTGTTGCTTGAATTTCTTGTGGAGTTCAGCTCTGAATCCATCAGAACATGGGCTTTTCTTTGTTGATAAGGTCCTAATTACATTTTCAATTTCATTAACTGAAATCAGGTTATTCCACAGTTTTATGTCTTCTGGATTCAGATTTGGTAATTCTTATGTTTCTGGAATCTGTCTGCTTCTTCTGTTATCGAACTTATGAGAGTAAAAGTTTTCAAAGTAGGCGTTGATGATCTGTATTTCC
The DNA here is from genome assembly GCA_004363535.1 of Dasyprocta punctata. Taxonomy (NCBI): domain Eukaryota; kingdom Metazoa; phylum Chordata; class Mammalia; order Rodentia; family Dasyproctidae; genus Dasyprocta; species Dasyprocta punctata. Next base: position 16,532 of record RJWM01004365.1, on the reverse strand, counting down.
ACACGGTCTGTAGTGATTTTGCCTTTTTCATTCCTGATTGCATGAATTTCATTTTTTTCTTTCGTTTTTTTTAATAAGGCTGGCTAGAGGCTTATCAGTTTCATTTATTCTTTCAAAGAACCATCTCTTTGATTTGTTAATTCCTTGTATTGTTTCATTAGTCTCAATTGTGTTAATTTCTGCTCTGATATTTATAATTTCCTCCCTTCTGACTCTGAGCTTGACTTACTCTTCTTTTTCTAGATGTTTGAGGAGTAGCATCACGTTTTTTTATTTGAGTATATTCTGTTTTCCTGATGTGCGAATTCACCACAATAAATGTCCCTCTGAGGACAGCTTTCATTGCATTCCCTCTGGTCCTGCTAAATTGCATTTGCATTTTCATTTGCTTGTAGATATTTTTTAATTTCTTCTTTAATTTCTTGTGTGAACCATTAATTTTTCAGGATTTTATGATCTAAATTCCATGTGTTTGTGTAGTTTTTGCCATTTCTTTTGTCATTAAGTATCAGTTTCAGTACACTATGATCAGGTATTAAGGATGGGATAATTTGATTCTTTCTCATTTACTTAACCATGTTCTATGGACTAGTACATGATCTATGTTAGAGAACATCCCATGTGAAGCTGAGAATGTATAATCTGATTTTGTTGGGTGGAACACTCTATACACGTCTACTAAGTCCATTTGTTCACAAGTTTGATTCAGTTCTGTGATTTCTTTCTTGATTTGTTTGTCTAGTTATTCTGTTTCTTTGTGTCACTGGAGTGTTAAGGTCTCCCATTATAATTGTGTTAATGCTTATTTGATTTTTCATTTCTAGTAATAGTTGTCTTATGTAGCTGGGTACTCCCATATTTGGTGCATATATGTTCAAGATTGTTACCTCTTTCTGTTGGATTTTTCCCCTCTCCAGTATTTAGTGACCTTCTTTATCTCTTTTTATAATTTGTTGTTTGAAGTTCTCATTGTCTGCAAACAGAATACCTACCACTGATTTTTTTTGTGGGTGGGGGCGGTTTCCTTTTGCATGACAAATTATTTTCCATCCTTCGACTTTCAATCTATTAATTTCCTTTTGGTTTACATGGGTTTCTTGTGTGCAACATATGTTTGGATGTTTTTTCTTCATCCTATCTTCCAGTCTGTTTCTTTTAATTGGTGAATTGAGGCCATTTGCATAAATAGCTATATGTGATATATATTGGCTTATTTTTGTCATGTGCTTTCTGCTGTTGGTTCTTTACTTTTCCCCTCTGTTTAATTGTTTTCTCTCTTCAGTGGTTATTTTCTGTTGTTATTCTTTCAGTCGTTATTTTCTTGTCTATCTAGAATATCTTTCAGTATTTTTGTAGGGTTGGTTTGGTGAACATGAAGTTCTTTAGCTATTCTTTATCATGGAAGTATCTTATTTCTCGATCGATTTAAAGGACAGTTTTACAGGGTACATCAGTCTGGGTTGGAAATTGCTTTCCTTTCGAACTTGAAGTACTTCACTCTATGCTCTTCTTGAATTGTTTCTGTTGAGAAATCTGCTGTGATCTTGGTGGGCTTTCCTTCATAGGTGATCTGTTTCTTTTCTCTAACAGCTTTTAATATTCTGTTCTTATTTTGAATTTCTGAGACATCGATTTTCATATATCTGAGAGTAGATTTAGTTTGGTTATGGCTAATTGGAATTCTATATGCTTCACTTATGTGTATGTCAGTTTCCTTTCCCATGTTTGGGAAATTTTTTGGTATAACTTCTGTATATAATCTTTTTATATCTTTTGCATTGTCACCTTTTTTTGTTTACCCCATCAGTGTCATATTGTTTTCCTTTGCATCATCTTGCAACTGTTGAATTGTTGTTTCTTGACTCCTTTTTATTTTTAAAAGATGTTTCCTTTTCTATTCACCACCTGCAGTCTTGTCTTTGAGGTCTGAATGTCTTTCTTCACATTCATTCAGGCAAGTTTGCCAGCTTTTGGTTGAATTTTTGATTTCCTGGATATCTCTTTGAATCTGTTTCATGCATTCTAATTCTTTCCTTTTTTTTCTTTCAGTGTTTCCATCATTTTGCAGTGCTTCTCTTTTTTTTAAACTATGTGTTCTTTAGATGTGTTCAGCATTTTTCGTTATGTTTACCATTTCTTGTTTACCTAGGAGATCATTTCTGATCTGAGTTCCTTTACAGCTTCATGGAGTTCTTTATTTACTTCAGTTGCTATCACTTCAGAAGTCTCAGAAGTGTGTCTTACACTTTCTTCTATCTCCTTGTCTTGTAGGCTTGTTTGGACTGGAATGCAGGTTTAAGACTGCATTTTGTTCTTTCATTTTGTCATTTTCCTTTGTTCACTTGGGGCAGTTGAATGCAGCATCTCAGTTGTTTCCTGGACTGAGGATAGCTGTCTGTACTGCAGCTAGTTTCCCATCTGATTGGGGGTCATTAGGCACACCCTACCAGGTCCCTAGCAAAAGTCAGAGGCTCCTTGAATGGGGGCAGTATGCTCAGCCGACCTTTAGCATGCCCCATATGGCACACTGAAGCTCCTTGCCTGCTTGGGGTTGCTAGGCAGGGCCTTAGAGGGACCAAAGTTGCACACCAAGTTCCCCCACTGCTTGAGGGTAGGTGGGATCCTTCTAGGTTCTGAATGTCATTTGAAGACTGAAAGGTTAGGTGTAGTATGCTGTACAGTCCTTGAGCTCACACAACATGGTGCACCAAAACTACTCAGCTGCCTGGTGTCACTGGGTGGGGCTCTAACTGGTTCTGAGCAGATTACCAACGCTGCAGGGTTAGGTGAAATTTGCTGTGCAGGCCTTCAGTCATACCACTTAGTGAATAGAGTCTCCCTGTCTACTTGCATCAGTGGGTGTGGCCCAATCATGGCCTGAACAATATACCAAAGCTCTCCAGCTATTTGGGGTTGCTGGGCTTGGCTCTCCCAGTTTTTAATCTGTGCACCAATGCTGCAGGGGTAGGTCAAGTTCTCTGTGTAGGCCGTCAGCTCATGCCAGTCAGCACACAGAGGTTCCCCGGCTACTTGGGATAAAATTATTTATTAAGTAATTTAAATGAAGAATATGTAAATTTTAAATATTTAGCTTGCAATGTTAAAGTTTTGCTTCATGAATTTTGTAAGCCAAAAGTGCCTTGATAGTTCTAGCTCCAGTCAATACTCTGTAGTCCATTCTTATTGTATACTTAGTTTTATAACTAAAATACATTATAAACAAAAACTTTAACAAGTACGGTGAAGAAATTGGACTAGCTATTGACTGCAAGATTTGAAGAGCAAGGAAGGACTTCTGAAGATTTCTCTACTGCCTCCCACATATCCTAAAGTGCATGCAGAAAAAGGTTCCAAATTACAAACATCAATAGGCACACACAAGTAAAGCTTTGAGGACAGCCTAGAGATTTGGAAAAGGGTAGCCTAGGAACAGAAAGCCTCTTCAACAATACTTGCTATAATTCCATCAAACACCAGGACAAAAAGTGTCTCACACCTGTGGTTTCAGTAGGGTTGAGTGGTGCCTTGACTTGTCACCACACTCCATAGGAGCAGATTGCAACATTACAGTTTCCCTATATGGTAGTTTCATTGAAAACATACTTTCTCACTAAGCGTTGTAAGTCTAGTTGAAAGAAAATGAAACCTTTCATCTACTTCCCACTAGAAACACAGGACACTAATTTCCTTGCTGGTGCCATGTCATTGAAATTCATGGTAACCTGATGCCCTATCTCCAAGTATTGAAAATTAAGTTTGAGATTTCTAACTAAACAGCACCAATGTAGTTGCACATTAACCTGTATCTCCATTATCACTGATAAGAGGTTAACAAGTCAGTGTAAAGCAGTTCTAGTGTCCGTTCTGCTTCATTCCAACCTAGAATCTTTAAGTCTCACTGAGGAGCTGTGCTTTTACCCCAAAATAGTGTCAACAAGGCTGAATAAAGAGCTATAATTTGCAATTGGTCAACACTTCATTTCTTTCTTATTTAAGAAGAGCCAGTGTGGGAAATGAATATCTGTGATCATTTGCAGCAGTGATGCTGAAATATGTGATGTGAAACAAGACTCATTGGTACTCTATTAAACTTCCTCACTTGGTATCATCATTAACAGTTCAGAACATGATTTTCCACAATCATTCAGCATCAGTGAGACAGAAAAAGGTGATGCAAGTTTGGGATACTCAGTACTTTGATTCTCTACCCCCTCTCAGTCATGGGAGTCCACTAGGGATCTGAGCTTCTAAATTTATCTTGCATTAATGAAGCAAAATATCTTGGTGGGAAGTGAAATATTGGGGACCTACTTTACCCCTTACTTCCATTCTTTCCAGCAGGGGCACAGTTTTTACCCACATTCTATAGAAAAAAGTGGCATGTGTAAGTCACTTCTGCACTTCATGCTGCAGTGTGATCTGTCAAGGAGCTGATCTTATGCCCATGTTACATAAGGATAATGAGGAAGTTTGAGTTGGGTGGTCTTATTTTCAAAGAGAATGTGTCAAGGCTTGAAAAAGAACAGAATAACTCCCATTTTCTCTCCACTAGTCTACAATGAGGCAATGTCAGTTAACATTACATTTTTTCTTGAATGTGTCAGCAGTGACTAGAGGGAAGTTGAATCCACACACACGCACATACACATACACACACAGACACAGACACATGCACACACTTTTCCATTGTACTGCAACTAAATAGAACTGCTTTATAAAATAGGATTAAATAAAACCATGATCTTATAATAAGATTCATTCATGACAATGTTTTATATTAAGAAACATGCAAACCACAATATGAATAAGAAAAGTTAATTGACAGGTACCAATAGAGAGGTGAATAAGCTAATTAAATTCACAGACAATTATTTTAAAGGTAGTTTTCATTAAAATTTTTGAATTAATATCTATAAATTCTCGAAACAAAAATAGAAAATAACAGAAAGTTTTATAAGATTTATTCACTTATGATTTTGGCACAAGGTAGAGTAGACCCACTTTCCCCACAAATTCTTAAAACCAGCAAATATTCTGAAAATAATTCAATAGCTATAAAAAGTGCAATAATAAGATGGACTGGCTAAAGACCTCAGGAATTAAATAATGATAATGGGTTGAATCCTCAGTATTTTATCATGTTTTATTTCCCATTTATACCAGAAATGGTAACATGGATCTATGCAATCAGAAAGTATGAAAAATAGATAGAAAAACAAAATCATAAAAAGGAAACTAGAAAGTCCTGATCTCTGTGCAAATGTCCAATAAAGAGAAAACCCACCAGGGACTAGGAAAGCAGACTCCAGTCAAGTGACATTAGTGAATGATCTACACACAATATAACTAGAAAAATACTACATGTGTGCTCAATTCGCAGCTCATAGGTGTAAGCAGAGATAGCATTATCTATAATAACAGCAACACCAAGATCTGCTAGGACAAAGCAATCCATGCCTCACTCCAAAGCAATGAGGCAGCAACAATGGTAATTAACTACTTCTTACATCATATTAGTAGGACATATGATTCAGCCTATTTTCTGCCTCAAAACCTCTAGCAGTAGTACAATCTGCATACAGCAGTAGCAGTATTGAAACCAAGTTAGGGACAAGACCACACTTTAACCCACATCCAGTGATAGATATAGAACTATTTGGAGATATGATTGTTGAAAATATTACACATTTTCTGCAATGCCTAGTCTTCTCATAATATCACCAAGACAACACATAGGCAAATGTGTTCTACTTTGTCTTACTAAGACTGACACACGAAACCAAATCTACCCACAGTGAGCATGCCATCCAAAATCAAGGTGGATTTTCAGAACTTATCTATGCAACATAGAAAGATTATTTGATTAAATTTTAAAAAGTATATCATAAGAAGACCTAATATCACATCCAAAATATACTAGATACAATTTTTTAAATTAGGGATGCTTTGTAGTTTGGATATTGAATGTTTTCAAAATTCAGTGTATTAAAAGCTTAGCTTTCAGAAAATGTTGTTATTAGGAGGTGGTGTACAATTTAAGAGCTAGGGTCTTGTGGGATGTTTTAGGTCATTGGTGACATGCCCTTGAAAGGAATTGTGAGATATGAGTCTTTCTCTGTCCTTTATGTTCCAAGCCATGACGTGAGCAGTTTTCCCCACCACACACTGTAAACGCACTTTGCTATCTTGCCACAGGCACAAAAACAACAGAGCCAAAAGACCACGGACTGAAATATTCAAAATGTTTAACCAAAATAAGTCTTATTACAAGTTGAATCACTCAGATTCTTTGCCATAGTGCCTGAAAGATGACTTACACAGCATATCTGCAAAATAGTAGAGTAGAAGATACAAACATTTACTCTCCACACAAATACAATTAGATATCTATCTACATAGATGGCTACCTTGGGATCACTCAAGAGCACAATTTAGAGTTTAATGCAGCACAGTAAATTTTAAAATGCAGAATAATTGCAGAGGAAGGATCAGTAGAGATACAAGTATATCTAGGAGGTCTCGAAATGGCAAAGGACAAAACAAAAGGCAGAAATATCAAAATCAGCCACATTAAAACTGTAACTGTTGCACAGTGGCTTCCTTACAGAGAACCACAGAATGTTTTGCTACTGAAGATGTCAAAATCCTCTCAAGCAGCTAACGACTTCCCATATTGGTTACAATGGAAGAATTCTTAGTGATTTGCAATAAATAACCCAGTGCTATTCTCTGCAGAAGACACTGGCTGATTTCACCATTAAGGTAACTAATACTCATTGCCACTATCAGTCTTCTAGAGAAAAAGATACTGCTGTGCTTCTGGCTTTCACGGAGTCACTCATGCCATCGTGGGACTAGGACCTCCAAGCCCATCCATAATGAAAATTTATAAGCCGCCGTCATTCATTCTGCATAGACCTGTGCTCTGGACTCAACTTCATGACAACACAATATATGCCCATTTCCCAGGCTCTGGCTCTGGTACTATTCTTTGTGTGGCCATATCTCAGAAGTTGGAGCCATTGTCACAACATGCTAAACTGAGCGCTAGGTTTGAATCTAAATTTTTTTCCTATACCTTAACATATTGGCTCTGTAACTACTCCACTAGAAACTCCCCCATAGATGCTAGAGCACACACTATGTGGATACATTCATAATCTAGACTCTGGAAGAGCAGTCAATTTACACATACCAACACTATAATATTTTTCACACAACTGACATATGAATTTGCATGTTTAAGACATTAACATCACAACTCAGTAGAAGCTCCAGCGCCCCAACCTCAGAAGTGCCCACGTAGTTCCTTCCTTGTTTTCAAAACACCCATCCCTCAAACAGCATTATAAATACTGAGGACAGGCTGCTTGTGTTCTAGACACTCCTAATGCTTGTGCCACCATACTACTTGAGCCTGGGATCAGTCCCACAATGCATATTCATACTGCAAACTCTGGTTTTAAGACCACTTTTCAGGCATTCTGCCTCAGATACCTGTGCCACAACAAGTTCTCCTGTAAGTCATACCTGGTAGCAGGAAGAATTTTCTTCATAATGACTTCTCTAGTGGGAGAGAAAAGAATCATGAGGATCCCGGTAACTTTCAAAACCGAAGACTCCAACACAGTTGCCACTATTATAGACACTTGCAATATTAATTACTGAGAAACCCTATACTTATTGTAGATGCTAAGCTTGGCTAAAAGAGCTCCAGGGAGAAGATATCACTGTAATCCTGTAAGAGTCAAAATAACTGTATCACACATAGATATTACTCTTAAACCAACCAAAAAGAAAAAAGCATTCTCACTAGTACAAGTTTTTGGAGTCTAGGAAGGTGTATCCTCCATCAATTGGGTAGATTCAACACAAGGCAACAAAAAAACACACAAAAAAGGAAAAATGACATCATCAGTCATTAAATCACCATACAGAAATCTACACAATTCTTCCAAGAATTCTCAATAATGTATAATAGAACAGATATGGCACTTAAATATTTAAGAAAACAACACACATGGACAAAATGAAAAGTTCATTTAATAGACTAAATCATAAAATAAAAATGAACTTTTCAAACTGACATGTAATATGAATGAAATAAGAACACAATGAAAGGCATTAACAGAACATTTGATCAAGCACAAAGAAGTATCTGTGAAATAAGAGAGAAATTATATACTTAGAGGAGAAAAAAGAATAATAAGTTATAAAGAAATTTTGAAATGCATAAGTGTCATCAACCATAGGGCGTACTTAAGAGTCAAGAAGTGGAAAAGAAAAAGGACAAAAATCTTCCTTAAAGATATGACTGAACAGTCACAATATTTAGGAAAATGGAAAAATATCCATGTACAAGAACTGAAAAGTTTCCAGTTGATCTCAACATAAAGTATATGAGTAAATAGAATAGTCAGTTATTCAAGATTCCATCAAAATATAATTATTAAAACAAGTAAAGAAAAAAAAAATATGTTCAGATACAAGGAAACTTCCAAGAGGCTATTGGTGGAATTCACAGAAAAATTTTAAAAACTGTGGTTCAGGAAATGAAGAGAAGATATATTCAAAGGATTGGGGAAAAAAAGTTATCTACCAAGGTATAACACTTTTTCTTTTCAAAGCAGTCTTTCAGAAAAATAAATAATTGATAAAGATTTTGCTAGACAAACAAAAGATAAAGGAATTCAACAAGTTTGCTAAAAGAGTGAATGAAGCCCGGGAGGCCGCCCTCCCTTGATGCACGCAGGGCCCAGCTCGACTGGGTCCCATGATTCACTGCGATCCAAGAATCAGCGCAACCCGCAGGGGAATGCCCGGCCAGCCTCGCAAGACACAGAGGCATGCAGCCCAGCCCAGATCAGGCCGGTACCCCAGAGCTGCTCACCAGGGAATGACCAACATAGCTGCAGGGACTTAGCTTGCGCTCCCCACACCAGAGCGCCGAGCGCGCACAAGCTCCACACTTCAGTGGAGCCGCTTGTGTGTGCACCATCCCAGAACTCGCTGACCCCTGCCCAGCTGCATTTCTCCCAGCACTGTAGGCCTGCAACTTGCCCAGGCTTGCCCTAGCAAAGCAGTTGTCGTTCTGAACTTGCAGACAGATCCGGGCTCCAGGCGGCGTCACTCTGGGCTACTCTGCCTAAATCCCCGGGAACCAGAGGCCTTGGTCCCCCACCCAGTTAAGGCAGAGGCTCCACCTGCACGCCCCAGGAGGCCAACCTCCCTTGCTGCATGCAGGACCCAGCTCGACTGGGTCCCGAGATTCAGCACAATCCAAAAATCAGCGGACCCTCAGGGGAACGCCCGATCAGCCTTGTAGGACACAGGGCCACATAGGTTCTAGAGGAAAATGACAAAATGAAAGACCAAGAGGCAGTCTCTGTCTCCCAGCCCACAAAGAACAAACCCAAGAGATACTGAAATGGAAGACAGTGGGAGTCACACAAAGGGACTTTCTGAAATGATAGAAAATACAATAAAGAAACAGCTTGATGAAGCTATAGAGAAATTCAAATCAGAAATATTCTCTCAGCTAAAAAATAAAATGCGAATCATTATTAAAGAAATGTGTGTATCTAAAAAGAGCAAGATAAAAAATAGAAGAACTTAAGAAAATGATGGAAACTTTGAATGAACAATATAAGACACAAACAGAATGCATGAAACAGATGCAAAGGGAAATGCAGGAAATGAAAAGCTCTATGGAAAGTTTGAAAAACTGCTTAAAAGAAGGTGAAGATAGAATCTCAGATCTTGAAGACAACATGGGAGATCATGCCCACAAAAGAAAAGATCTCCTAAAAACAGTAAGGAACCAAGAAACAACAACTCAACAGCTGCAAGATGATGCCAAGAGAAATAACATAAGATTAATAGGCATAAATGAAAAAGCAGGGGTGAAAGCTAATGACCTGTGAAGACTATTCACAGAACAAATAGCAGAAAACTTTCCAAACATGGGAAGAGAATCTCAAATACAGGTAACTGAGGCATAAAGAAACCCAAATAACCATAACCAAAATAAATCTTCACCCAGACATATAAAAATGAGTATCAGAAACACAGCACATAAACAAAATACTAAAATCTGTCAGAGAAAAGAAACAGATCACCTATGAAGGAAAGCCTATCAGAATCACGGCAGACTTCTCAACACAAACCTTTAAGTTAAGAAGAGCTTGGAGTGAAGTATTTCAAATCCTGAAACAAAACAACTTTCAACCCAGATTGATGTACCCTGCAAAACTATCCTTAAAAATTGATGGAGAAATAAGATACTTTCATGACAAAGAACAACTGAAGAAACTTATGGCCACCAAACCAACAGTACAGAGTGTACTGAAAGACACTCTAGAAAGAGACGAAGATAGCCAAAATCTTAAGAACAAAAACAAAAGGAAACCCCTAGGCAGAGCAAGTAATTAAATCAAGTAATTAAACAGAAAATGTAGAAAACCAACAACAGAAACATATCATGACAGGGACGAGCCGGTACATATCAGTTATATCAATCAATGTAAATGACCTCAACTCACCAATAAAAAGAAACAGACTAGCAGAGTGGGTTAAGAAATACAACCCAACAATATGCTGTGTACAAAAAACACATTTCACTCAAAAGGAAATTCACAGACTAAAAATCAAAGGCTGGAAAACAATACTCCATGCAACAGGAACCCAGAAAAAATCAGGTGTAGCTATTTTGTTTACAGACCATGCAAACTTCAAACACAAAATAATCAGAAGAGATAAAGAAGGTCACTACATACTTGTTAGGGGAAAACTTCAAGAGGAAGAGATTACAATAATAAATATATATGCACCGAATATGGGAGCACCCAACTATGTAAGACAATCCCTAATAGACATGAAAAACCAAATAAATAATAATACAGTTATAACAGGGAAATTTAACAACCCATTGTCACAGAGAGACAGATCAACCAAACAAAAAATCAGCAAAGAAATAGCAGAACTGAATCAAGCTTGTGAATAAATGGACCTAGTAGATGTATACCGAGTATTTCACCCGTCAACATCAGAACACACATTCTTCTCAGCTGCACATGGGTCATTCTCTAAAATAGATCATACACTGGTCCACAAAGCAAGCTTAAGTAAATACAAACGAACTGAAATAATTCCGTGCACATTATCTGACCACAGCGCAGTAAAATTGGAAATGAATGACAAAAAAATCTACAATAACCACATAAACATATGGAAATTAAATAACACGCTCCTAAATAACCAATGAGTCACAGAAGAAGTTAAAGAAGAAATGAAACAATATCTACAATTAAATGAAAATGCAAATACAAATTACCAGAACCTGTGGGATACAATGAAAGCAGTCCTCAGAGGGAAATTTATAGCACTAAACACTCATATCAGAAAAACGGAAAGAACACACATGAATATCCTAATGCTGCACCTCAAACTTCTAGAAAAAGAAGAACAAGTCATGTTCAAAGCCCAAAGAAGGGAGGAAATTATTAAGATTAGAGCAGAAATTAATGCAATTGAAACTAAGAAAACAATACAAAGAATTAATGAATTGAAGAGCTGGTTCTTTCAAAGAATAAACAAAATTGATAAACCCCTAGCACACCTTATCATAAAGAGGAAAGAAAAAACTCAGATTCATGCAATAAGAAATGAAAAGGGTAAAATCACTACAGATCCGGTGGAAATACAGAAGATCATCAACACCTACTTCGAAAAACTTTACTCACATGGATTCGGAAACACAGAAGAAATGGACAGATTCCTAGAAACCCATGAATTACCAAAGCTGAATCAAGAAGACGTAATGCTAATGAATAAACCAATTTCAGTTAATGAAATTGAAAATGTAATTAAGACCCTGCCAACAAAGAAAAGCCCGGGCCCTGATGGATTCACTCCTGAGTTCCATAAGAAATTCAGGGAAGACTTAATGCCAACATTCCTCAAACTCTTCAATGAAATTGAAAGGAAAGCAAATCTCCCTAACTCATTCCTGGAAACAAGTATTACCCTAATACCAAAACCAGAGAAAGACCCAACCAAAAAAGAAAATTACAGGCCAATCTCCCTAATGAACATAGACGCAAAAATCCTCAATAAAATACTGGCAAATAGAATACAGCAAGTTATCAGAAAGATTATACAACACAATCAAGTGGGATTCATCCCAGGAATGCAGGGATGGTTCAACTTACGGAAATCAATACATGTAATACACCATATCAACAAGGCCAAGGATAAGAACCACATGATCATCTCAATAGATGCAAAAAAAGCTTTCGACAAAATCCAACACCCATTCATGATCAAAACCCTGCAGAAAATCAGAATAGATGGTGTCTACCTCAACCTGATAAAAGCCATATATTATAAAACAACATCCAACATCTTGCTAAATGGATAAAAACTGAAATCTTTCAACCTAAAATCATGAACAAGACAAGGATGTCCATTATCACCACTCCTATTCAATATAGTTCTGGAAATATTAGCCAGAGCAATTAGACAAAAGAAAGAAATAAAGGGAATAAGGATAGGAAAGGAAGAAGTGAAATTATCATTATTTCCAGATGATATGATATTCTACATAGAAGACACCCAAAAATCCATTAGAAACCTTCTAGAAGTAATAACCAAATTTAGTAATGTAGCTGGATACAAGGTGCACACTCAAAAATCAATAGCATTCCTGTACACAAAAAACAAAGTCACTGATAGAGAAATAAGGGAAACCACACCCTTCACTATAACATCCAAAAAAATGAAATACTTAGGAATCAATCTAACAAAGGAAGTAAAAGATCTATGCAGTGAAAATTACATTACTCTAAAGAAGGAAATCAAAGAAAATTTCAGAAAATGGAAAGATATTCACTGTTCATGGATAGGAAGAACAAATATCGTGAAAATGGCCATCCTCCCAAAATTATTATACAGATTTAATGCAATCCCAATCAAAATACCACCTGCCTACCTCACACAGCTAGAGAAAGCATTCCTGAAATTCATCTGGAACCAGAAAAGTCCTAGAATAGCAAAGGCAATTCTGGGCAACAAAGGAAAGGCAGGAGGTATCACAATCCCTGATTTGAAACTATACTACAAAGCTACTGTGATAAAATCAGCATGGTACTGGAATCAAAAGAGACCTGAAGATCAGTGGAATAGATTAGAAGATATAGCCACAACTACAAACACAGTTAGCCACCTCATCTTTGACAAAGGGGCCAAATATGTACATTGGAAGAAAGACAGGCTATTTAAGAAATGGTGCTGGAGGAACTGGCTTTCTATATGCTGTAAACTAAAACTAGATCCATGCCTATCACCATGCACTAAAATAATGTCAAAATGGATCAAAGATCTGAATATAAACACAGAGAAACTAAACTTACTAGAAGACAGAGTAGGTAAAAATCTCGATGACATTGGAGTGGGCAGAGAGTTCATGAACAAAAATCAGATATGACTTGAAACACTTCCCAGAATGAAGACCTGGGATCTCATCTTACTAAAGGTTTTTGCATGTCAAAGGAAATCTCCAACAGAGTGAAAAGAAAACCGACAAACTGGGAAAATATCTTAGCCAATTTTCCATCAGACAAAGGACTTCTATCTAAAACATATAAAGAATTAAAAGAAATCAGGCCCCTAAAATTCAAGGACCCAATCCAAAAATGGGAATCTGAGATGAATACCCACTGCTCAGAGAAAGAAATACATATGGCAAATAGATCTATGAAAAAATGTTCAACATCAATGATCATTCGGGAAATGCAAATTAAAACAACGCTGAGATTCCATCTCACTCCAGAAGGAATGGCCAAGATTAAAAAATCAACCAACAGCAAATGTTGGAGGTGCTGTGGGGAAAAAGGAACACTTCTCCACTGTTGGGAGTGTAGACTGTTGCAACCGGTGTGGAGATTCCTCAAGAAGCTCGGACTAGAGATCCCATTCAACCCAGCTATCCCACTTCTGGGCATATTCCCAGAAGAATTGGAATCATCATACCACAGTGATATTTGTGCACCTATGTTTATAGAAACCCAATTTGTAATAGTCAGATCTTGGAAACAACCCCAGTGCCCATCAATCAAAGAATGGATAAAAAAGATGTGGTATTTTTATACAATGGAGTACTACTCAGCTATTAAGAAAGATTGCATTGAGACCTTTGTAAGTAAATGGTCACGACTTGAGACCATACTCATAAGTGAGATAAATCAAACCCACATGTGTAAATACCATATTGTCTCCCTAGTGTAAGAAATAGAAAAAATATATATGATCCAAAATGTACAATAAATACTATGTAAGGGTAAAAAACAGCTCAAAGAGCAAAAGTAACTGGGAAGGGAAAAGGCAGAAAGGCAAAAGTGAAGAGGAAAAGATATAAACCTATATATATGTATATGTAAGATAACTAAAATGAACACACTGTTGAATCTATTCATTATTGAGAAAGAACAATTAATAATCATATGGTTAGATTAATTTTGCATGTCTATATCTGTTAATGTAAGTAACCATTTTAAAGATAATGATACGCAATATTGCAGCCATTGTCAAGTTTCTGTCATCCGATTTCATAAACCTGCAATGTTACTGTTGTGTATTTACTCTAGTCGTTTGTTTGTCTCTTTTGCTTGTTGTTTTTGTTTTACATGTCTTTTTTTCTGTTTTTTCTTCGCTAAAATAAAAAAAAAGAGTGAATGAAAATAAAACAAAAAGATGCTATTTAAGAACATGAAAACAGTAAAGTGTTTTCTCATGGTAAATCTAAAAATATAGTAAAATTCAGAACACTTTAATATTTTAAAAAATGTCTGTCAATTTTTTAAACTCTACTATGAAAGTTAAATGAAAAAGATATTAAAAATAACCGTTGCTAAAATAATGAGCTAATGTATAAACAATATAAAAGTAGATAAATTATTGCACCAATGACAGAAAATGTAAAGCAAAGGGGAGTTATAATGTAGAGTTTTATATGAGGCAGAATTTATTATTAGTCTTAAATA
This sequence comes from Dasyprocta punctata, assembly GCA_004363535.1. NCBI lineage: Eukaryota > Metazoa > Chordata > Mammalia > Rodentia > Dasyproctidae > Dasyprocta > Dasyprocta punctata. The sequence goes on along the minus strand of RJWM01004365.1, from coordinate 1,494 downwards.
GACCATTGTCACTGCAGAACTGTACAGAACTCACTGATAAAAGTAAATGTCTATTTCAATTTGAGAAAATACTCTAATGGTGATGTATAAATCAATTATAACTCTAGTATAAAGCTTCAAAGGCAAAAATATTAAGAATAAGTATCACCGTAATAATCTGCTAATACGCTATATGTAAAGATATATGATTTTTTCTTTGAAGCATAAAAGATGCAAAGAAGGGAAAAATACATTTTTTTCTAAATTTGAACAAAGTTATAATTTTAATTTACTCTTGTAACTCAGGTATGCTCTTTCTATATCTTAGGGTAATCACAAGGAGAAAAAGACATGGTCTATACACAAAAGATGAAGAGAAAGAAATCAAAACTGACTGTTACAAAAATCATTAAATTGCACAGAAAAAAGAAAGAAGTATAAAAAATATACAATTTTGTAAGAATAATTGATAGTTATTACCAGTTATTACTTTTTTTTATTTAAGCGAAGAAGAATAAAAAGACGTATATAACAAAGAGAACTAGCAAAAGAGACAAACAAATGACTAGAGTAAATGCACAAGAGTAACATTGCAGATTTACAAAAAAGGATGATAGAAACTTGACAATGGTGGCACTACTGAGTGTTATCTTCAAAATGGTTACTTACATTAGCAGATATAGACATGTAAAACTAAACCAATCATATGAGTATTAATTGTTCTTTCTCAATAATGAATACATTGTATCTTTACTTTTTCCCTTTTCTCTTTCCCCTTTTTCCCTTCCCAATTACTTTTGCTCTTCGAGCTGTTCTTTACCCTTACATAGTATTTATTACAGATTTTGGAACATATATACTTTTTAAGTTTCTTACACTAGGGAGACAATACGATATTTACACATGTGGGTTTGATTTTTCTCACTTATGAGTATGGTCTCAAGTCGTGACCATTTACTTATAAAAGTCTCAATGCAATCTTTCTTAATAGCTGAGTAGTACTCCATTGTATAAAAATACCACATCTTTTTTATCCATTCTTTGATTGATGGGCACTTGGGTTGTTTCCAAGATCTGGCTATTACAAATTGTGCATTATAAACATGGGTGCACAGATATCACTGTGGTATGATATTTTCAGTTCTTCTGGGAAAATGCCCAGAAGTGGGATAGCTGGGTTGAATGGGATGTCTAATCCTAGCTTCTTGAGGAATCTCCACACCGACTTCCACAGTGGTTGCAACAGTCTACACTCCCACCAACAGTGGAGAAGAGTGCCTTTTTCCCCATAGCCCCTCCAGTATTTGTTGTTGCTTGATGCTTTAATCTTGGCCATTCTTTCTGGAGTCAGATGGAATCTCAGTGTTGTTTTAATTTGCATTTCCCGAATGACCATTGATATTGAAAATTTTTTCATAGATTTATTTACCATTTGTATTTCCTTCTCTGAGCAGTAGGTATTCATCTCAGATGCCCATTTTTGGATTGGGTCCTTGAATTTTAGGGGCCTGATTT